>JAREIK010000423.1:194679-265332 GCA_029783825.1 Sapria himalayana
CTTTTAATATTTCCTTTCAAGCACTTACATGAAAATATTAATAAAGAAAAAATATTTGGTCATACAAATAGATTATCAAAAATATTTTTACATATACAGCAATAATAAATCTTAAATCTCATTTTAATTGTATTCATTATAATTTTAAATATTCATTTCAAATATTAATTTTAAATATTTATTAGTTTATTTTTATATAAATATCAATTAAAAAATAAATAATTAGTCAGACAAATATAATATTAATAATTTACTTTTAATAAAAAAAATAATCTTATAAAAAGAAGTAAAAATTTAAAAACAAAAAATTATTATTTAGTAATAAATTTTCATTGATTTTGAATCATTTTAGGTTTTGTAATTATATTTTAATTTATATCTATCATATTAATAATAGTTTATTAATTTATTTTTGATAATTGATATCAAATCTATTAATAAAATTATTTATAATTAGTTTATATTGTATATAATTAAAATGATTATTATTACTATATATTTTATTCACAATTTAAAAAAATTTAAAATTATTATATTTTCAAATGTTATAACCTTTGAAAATGTGAAAAAATAACAAAAATAATTTTTTTGTTATTTCATTGTTTAAATAAATTCTATAAACTACTAAATGCGTAAATACTTAAATCAATAAATCCTAAATCTAGAAAACCCAAATTAGATAATCATTTTAAACCGGTATTCTCTAAATAATAAATAATAAATCTCAATATTATTTTTTTCTTTATAATTTAAAATATTCATCATACTTATTTATTCGTTTATTTTTATATAATTATTAATTATAGAATAAATTGAGTTAGACAAATATAATTTATATAATTATTTATCATCAAAAAAATATAGATAAACTTTTTAAAAGAAAAAAAATCAAAACACAAAAATAATATATAGTAATATATTTTGCATTATTTCTAAATCATTTTAAATATTGTAATTATATTTAAATTTATATCTATATTATTAATAATAGATTATTAATTTATTCTTTGATCATTATTAGAATATTTACCAATAAAAATTTTTTTATTGAATTTATATGATGTATAAATATAATGATTATTATAACTAAATATAGTATTCACATTTGAAAACAATTTAAAATATATTATATTTTCGAAGGTTATAACCTTCAAAAATATCAAAAAATAAAAAAAACAAATATTTTGATATTTTTTTAATAAAACCTATAAACCACTAAATGCATACACAGTTAAATCAGTAAACTCCTAAACCTCGTAATGGCAAAATACATAAACCATTAAACCACTTTATACTACTTAATAATTAATAAAACTATTTTTTAATTCTATTTATTATAATTTTAATTATTCATTTTAATTATTTACTAGTATATTTTTATAGAAATATTTATTACAAAATAAATTATGAGTAAGACAAATATAATTTAAAAAATATATATGTTTATAAAAGAAGTAAAAATTTAAAAATTAAAAATTGTTATCCAGAAATATATTTTACAATAAATTTGAATCAATTTGGGTTTTGTAAATATTTTTTAATTAATATCTATCTTAATATCAATAGTTTATAAATTTAATAATGATCATTATTATAATATATATCAATAAAATTGTTTATTGAATTTATTTGATATATAATTATTAATATTATTAAAACTAAGTATTGTATTCACATTTCAAAAAATTTTAAATATTATTATATTTTCAAAGGTTATAATCTATGAAAATGAGAAAAAAATTATAGAATTTTTTTTTTGATATTTTATTTTTTTAAATAAAATGTATTAACCACTAAAAGCCTAAAAACATAATTTTCTAGAATCCTAAATGAAAAAACCTCTAAATACATAAACCATTAAACTGGTATACAATAAAAATAAATCATAAATCTCATTTTAAATTATATACAATATAATTTTAAATTTTTATTTTAATTATTTATCAGTTTATTTTAATAGAAATATTAATTACAAAATAAATTATTTAGACAGATCTAATTTAAATTAGAACAATATACCAAAATTTAAATCTCATTTTTTTCATTATAATTTTAAATATCCATTTTAATTATTTATTTGTTTATTTATATATAAATATTAATTACAAAATAAATTGAGCTAGACAAATAATTTATATAAATTATTTTCCATCAAAAAATTATAGATAAACTTTTTAAAAGAAAAAAAATTTCAAAACAAAAAATTATTATATAGTAATATATTTTGCTTTACTTCTGAATCATTTTAGGTTTTGTAATTATATTTTAATTGATATCTATCTTATTAATAATAGATTATTAATTTATTTTTTGATCATTATTAGAATATTTATCAATAAAATTGTTTATATTGAATTTAAATGATATATAATTATAAAGATTATTATAACTAAATATTATATTTACATTTGAAAATAATTTAAAAATTATTATATTTTTAAAGATTATCATCTTTGAAAATGAGATAAAATCACAAAAATATATTTTTTGATATTTTATTATTTATATAAAACCTATAAACTACTAAATGCCTAAAAGCTTAAATCATTAAACTCCTAAACCCCAAAACATTTAAATACTTAAACATTTAAACCATCTTTAAAGGTTTAAGTATTTATAAATAATATATAAATATCTATCAATAAATAATAGTTTATTAATTTATTTTTTGATAATTATTATATTTATATTTATATTTAGTTTATTAATACCTATCAATAAAATTTTTTATTTTTAATTTACATGATATATAATTATTAAGTTTATTATAAATAAATATTGTATTCACATTTGAAAAATATTTAAAAATTATTACATTTATAAATGATATAACCTTTAAAATTGATAAAAAATTTGAAAAATAATTTTTTTGTTATTTCATTATTTCAATAAAATATATAAACTACTAAATACCTAAACACTGCAATTACAAAACTCCTAAACTTTTAAATACTTAAACAATTAAACCGGCATACCCTAAATAATTAATCATAAATCTCATTTTTATTTGTATTCATTATAATTTTAATATTCATTTTAAATATTTAATAGTTTATTTTTATAGAAATATTAATTGCAAAATATATTATGAATGAAACAAATATAATTTAAATAATTTATCTTCATCAAAAAAATTTATAAGCTTATAAAAAGAATCAAAAATTTAAAAATAAAAAATTATTATTTAGTATTATATTTTACTTTGAATTTGAATTATTTTAGGTTTTACAAATATATTTTAATTAATATCTATCTTGTTAATAATAGTTTATTAATCTATTTTATGATCACTATTATAATATCGATCAATAAAATTATTTATATTGAATTTACATGATATTTAATTTTTATGATTATTATAAATAAATTTTATATTAACATTTGAAAAAAAATTAAAAATTATAATATTTTCAATGGTTATAACCTTGAAAATGAGAAAAAATCATAAAAATAATTTTTTTGTTATTTAATTATTTAAATAAAACCAATAAACAACAAAATACTTAAATTAGTAAACTCCTAAACCCTAATACTGCTGCACCACACACACATAGTGATAGACCACAGTACACACGTGGAAATATTCTTGTCCATTTTGGTGTAGCATTTAGAGGGGCCAGCAAGTCCTGGAAGTAGCCAAAAGTATGGGCCACCAGCTTGTAAAGGGCCCCACAAGCAAGCCGGAATAATAACATTCAGAAAATTGACGAGACCAAGCAAAGTGGTCGAGAGTAAACCCATGAGTAGCTAGGAGTGGGTCCCACTAGCCCTAACAGGCAGCATAGAGGGCCACCCAACCATCGCCCAATATGAGTAGCGGGTAATCCATGATTAATTGGAGAGCCGACAAAATCCGAAGCATCACCAAGCGGTGACAGTAAGCAATGGAGTCCAGCCCAGCCACACGGGAGCAAAAGATTCAAACTTGTAGTTTATGTTTGTAGTCTTATTTGTATTTTGGACTTTGTATGCACCATGTACTTGTAGAGACGGATCATGAGATACTCACACACACAATCATGTTTGTTCTCTATGTATCATGCAATGAGGGCAACTGGACCCATGAGTATCTCTAAGTGGGGCCCACTATGCATTTTGTAAATACACATTAGGCGATGCTACACTTTCGAGAGCAGAAGACCCTTCTTTATAGCAATTTGTAATTTTACTCGTATTCTATCTTGGTTGTACGCATAGATAATTAGACTATGAGATGGACCTAATCACACTTGCACACCGATGCATGCATATTTTTTGATATTTTGTCGGTGCAACATACAGCCACTTCTTGGAGCTCGAGGAGGAAGCATTCTAACCTAAGAGATACTCTTTTGAGGATCATTGGAGCAAAAGAATGTGGAATTCAGAGGTGAGAATTAATTGACAAAGTTCCGTAGATATGGACTTGTGGATTTATGGGTATTCAGTTTTACATGTATTCCATTGCATTGCAATGACATAGGTAAAGGCTTGATGTTTCATGTCACACACATGCACAATCTTATATTTGCATAGTTTTAATATGGTGCATCATTCAGGTTCCTCCAAAAGGCTTTGAAAAATCCGAATGGAAAGGACGCAATGCGCATAATGACTCAATGCCAACTATAAAGTCCCAGAATGCCAGGTGATTTTAGTTGTATTCGTACGCTTGGAATTATTAGGCATTATGTTTTTTTATGTATTTTATGCATAGAATATTTAAGGTGCATAGGATTTAGTGGGCCGGCCTAAATTAGTCAGCTTTTTAGTCTCTTGTAAGTTGTGTGACTAAATGATAAATAAAGTGTGTATTTTCCAAAAAAAAACAAAAAAAAACCATAAACCCTAAACTTTAAATCCTAAACCATAAACCATAAACTATAACCCTAACCCATAAACCATAAACTATAACCCTAACCCATAAACCATAAATCCTAAATCTCATGTTTTGCACTTTTATAATCAAATGACTAAGTGTTAAATTTAAATTGAAATTCACAACTTTTAGGAATGTCACAGATTTATCTTTTTGTATATGTAACACAAAGTCATGACTCAAGGGGTTAGTTATGGATTCAGTCTCTTTCTTGCTTTAGATTTTTGTAGCATTAGCAATGGACATGATTGTATATTTTGTCTCTAGAACACAAAATAATACCGATGAGAATATTCCATAACTTGTGTCTCTCTATTGAACATATTGTTATGGCACTAAGAATGATCATGAATACATATTTAATCACTATAATACTGGGTCACAGTATTGGATATGACCATAGCTTGTGCATTTTATCTTTATATTGCAAAGTCATTGCACTAGGAATGATTGTAACTTTGGACATTCCTCAAGAGCAAAAGTCATGACCCTAGAAATAGTTAAAGCTCGAGTACTACTCTTTATAACTTTTTATAGCTAAAAATCTTTGGTTTGGAAATATCACTATGGCATTTTCCATTTATTTGTTAACTCAAGTGTCAATATGCAAGACTAATATTTTGAGCAATGATTAAAACCTTTTATACATTTGAATATGATTCATTTACACCTTTTTGGGTATTGTGAGCTTGTATACATAACTCATTTAATATAAAATGAAATAAATAAAACTTTACATATCCATGAGGATATAAAAATTGGGCTTAGACATGCCAATAAAATAAATTTTTTGATTCTTGATTGAAAGAGAGCCCATACTTCTTGCCTGCTCAAACCCCATGGGGCTAGTTTGTACTAATAGGCTACAAGGTCGTTATTTTTTTAGAGGTGAACTATGTTTTAAAAAAAATGCTTTGAGTGTTGCATGAGAGATATTTTAGAAGAAATTATATAATCAATATAAATAGCATCCTCAACAACTAGCTGTTTCAACACATAGGGGCACAACTTTGGTTTAGTTTGTCAGCGTTCATGAGTCAAATACCTTTGTTAGCGTAGTGATTCAACATCAAATATGATGAGACATAATAGAGATAAAGTAAAAGCTCCTATTATTTTGGTTAGAGCTTTAGCAATCATTCTAGAGTTGAGAGAGGAAAAAAATAAATTATTTTAATTATTTAGTATAATTTAATTTTTATTTTATTTATTTATCATTGGTTATTACTTTTTTATGATCATTATTATAATAAATATCAATAAAATAGTTTATATTGAATTTATATTATATATAATTATTATGATTATTATAACTTCATATTGTTTTCACTTTTCAAAAAAAAAATTTAAAAATTATTATATTTTAAAAGGTTATAACCTTCAAAAATGATAAAAAATAACAAAAATAAATTTTTTGTTATTTTATTTTTTTAAAATATTAGTGAAACGGATCTATTTTAATTAAACCATTATATCCTAAATAATAAAGAATAAATCTCATTTTTTTCATTTTAAATTTAAATATTCAAATTTAATTATTTATTTGTTTATTTTTATATAAATATTAATTACAAAATAAATTATTAGTTACTAAAATATAATTTATATAAATTATTTTTATTCAAAATAATATAGATAAACTTTTTAAAAGAAAAAATAATTTTCAAAACAAAAAATTATTATATAGTAATATATTTCTCTTTGCTTCTGAATCATTTTAGGTTTTGTAAATATATTTTAATTGAAATCTATCTTATTAATAATATATTTTTAAGTATTTTTTCATCATTAATAAAATATTTATCAATAAAAATGGTTATATTAAATTTATATGATATATAAATATAATGATTATTATAACTAAATATTCTATTCACTTTTGAAAAAAATTTTAAAATTATTATATTTTCAAAGGTAATAACCTTTGAAAATGTGAAAAAATAAAAAAAATAAATTTTTTATTATTTCATTTTATAAATAAAAACTATAAATCATTAATTGCTTACTTACTTAAATCAGTAAGCTCATAAATCCCAAAACCCATGAATACATAAACCTTTTAACAGCTATATACTACTTAATAAAAAATAAATCTCATTTTTATTTCTATTTATTATAATTTTAAATATTTATTTTAATTATTTATAGTTTAATTTTTTAGATAAATTAATTACAAAATAAATTTCGAGTGAGACAAATATTATTTAAATAATTTATTTTAATAAAAAAAATATAACTTATAAAAAGTAGGCAAATTTTAAAAATAAAATATTATTATTTAGTAATATATTTTGATTTGATTTTGAATCATTTTATGTTATGTAAATATATTTTAATTAATATTTATATTATTAATAATAGTTTATTAATTTAATTTTTGATCTTTATTATAATATCTATCATTAAAATTATTTATATTGAATTTATATGATATATAATTAGTAAGATTAATATAATTATACATGGTATTCACATTTCGAAATATTTTAAAAATTATTTTATTTTCAAAGGTTATAACCTTTGAAAATCAGAAAAAATCAAAAATAGAATTTTAAATTTTTATTATATAAATAAGACCTATAAAGCACTAAATAATCAAACCATTAAACCGGTATACCATATACAATAAATCATAAATATCATTTTTAATTTGTATTCTTTATAATTTTAAATATTATTTTAATTATTTATTAGTTTATTTTTTATAGAAATATCAATCACAAAATAAATAATGAGTAAGACAAATATAATTTTAATAATTTATTTTTAATCCAAAAAATAAGCTTATATAAAGAAGTAATAATTTAAAAATAAAAAATTATTATTTAGTAATATATTTTACTTTGATTTTGAATCATTATATATAGGGTTAGCAATTATATTTTAATTGCGATCAATCTTATTAATAATAGTTTATTAATTTATTATTTTATCATTTTAATAATATCGAACAAAAAAATTACTTATATTCAATTAAAATGTCTTATAATTATTAAGTTATTATAATTAAATATTATATTTACATTTGAAAAAAATTTAAAAATTATTATATTTTCAATGATAAAAAATTATTATATTTACATTTAAAAATTATTATATGAATTGTTATTATAACCTTCAAAAATGATAAAAAATCACAAAAATAATTTTTTATTATTTTATTATTTAAATAACACTTATAAACCACAAAATGACTAAACATTTAAATCTCTAGACTCCAAAAGCCCAAACCCCCCCCCCACTAAATACTTAAACCCATAAACCTATATTACCTAAATAATAAATAATAAATCTCATTTTTATTTATATTCATTATAATTTTAAATATTCATTTTAATTATTTTTTAGTTTATTTTTATAGAAATATTAATTACAAAATAAATAATGAGTGAGACTAGATATAATTTAAATAAATTATTTTTTATGAAAAAAAATAAGCTTTTAAAAATAAAAAAAATTTCAAAAATTTAAATTTTATTTAGTAATAAAATTTACTTTGATTTTGAATTATTTTGGGTTCTAGAAATATATTTTAATTAATATCTATCTTATTAATAATTGTTTATTAATTTATTTTTTGATCATTATTATAATATATATTAATACATTTTTTTATATTGATTCTACAACAAATATTATTATTAAGATTATTATAACTAAGTATTGTATTCATATTTTAGAACTATTAAAAAATTATTATATTTATAAAGGTTATAAGCATTGAAAATCACGAAAATTCATAAAAATAAATTTTTTGTTATTTCATTGATTAAATAAAACCTATAAACACCTAAATGTGTAAACATATAAATCAATAAACTCTTTAACCCCAAAAACACAAAAAACTTAAACAATTAAATAGTTATACCCTAAATAATAAATCATAAATCTCATTTTTTTAGTATTCATTATAATTTTAAATATACATTTTAATTATTTATTAGTTTAATTTTATAGAAATATAAATTAAAAAATAAATTATTAGTGAGACAAATATAATTTAAATAATTTATTTTTCATCAAAAAATATATAGGCTTATAAATGGATACAAAAATTAAAAAATTTAAAATTAATATTTAGTAAAATATTTCACTTTGATTTTGAGTCATTTTAGGTTTTGCAAATATATTTTAAACAATATTTATCTTATTAATAATAGGTTATTACTATTTTATGATCATTATTATAATAAATATCAATAAAATAGTTTATATTGAATTTATATTATATATAATTATTATGATTATTATAACTTCATATAGTATTCACTTTTCAAAAAAAATTTAAAAATTATTATATTTTCAAAGGTTATAACCATCAAAAATGAGAAAAAATAACAAAAATAAATTTTTAATTTTTTTATTTTTTATATAAATCCTATAAACCACTAAATGACTAAATACTAAGATGACTAAACTCCTTAACCCCGAAGCCCATAAATACTTAAAACATTAAATTAGTATAGTCTAAATAATAAATCATAAATCTCAGTTTTATTAGTATTCATTATAATTTTAAATATTCATTTTAATTATTTATCAGTTTATTTTTATAGAAATATTAATTACAAAATAAATTATTTGTGCGACATATATAATTTAAATAATTTATTTTTCATCAAATAAAATGCATATAAAAATAGGCACAATTTAAAAATAAAAAATTATTATTTAATAATATATCTTATTTTGATTTTGAATCAATTTAGATTATACAATATAATTTTTATTTATATCATTTTTATAAATACAAATTTATTAATTTATTAATTGATCATTATTATAATATCTATCAATAAAATTATTTATATTGAGTTCACATTATATAAAATTAAAATTATTATATTTTCAAAGGTTACAACCTTCAAAAATTAAAAAAAATCAAAAATTTAATTTTTTGTTTTTTCATTCTTTAAATAAAAACTATAAATCACTAAAGGTCTAAACAATTAAATCACTAAACTCATAAACAACACAACACCTAAATACGTAAACCATTAAACCTGTATATCCTGAATACTAAATAATAAATCTTAATTTTTTTTGTATTCATTATAATTTTAAATATTCATTTTAATTATTTAGTAGTTTATTATTATAGAATTATAAATTACAAAATAAATTATGAGTGAGAAAAATATAATTTGAATAATTTATTTTTAATAACAAAAATATAAACTTATAAAAAAAGCAAAACATTAAAAAAAATTATTATTTAGTAATATATTTTACTTTGATATTAATAAATTTAGATTTTGCAAATAATTTTTAAATAATAACTATTTTATTAATAATAGTTTATTAATTTTTTTTATCATAATTTTAATATCTAGCAATATAATTATTTGTAATGTTATAACCTTTGAAAATAACATTCAAAAATAATATTTATATAGGTGTTTAATGAATATCATTTAAATTAAAACGGTATACCCTAAATAATAAATAATAAAACTCTTTTTTTTCATTATAATTTTAAATATTCATTTTAATTATTTATTTGTATATTTTTATATAAATATTAATTACAAAATAAATTATGAGTTAAACAAATATAATTTATATAAATTATTTTATATCAAAAAAAATTATAGATAAATTTTTAAAAACAAATTTCAAAATAAAAAATTATTATATAGTAATATATTTTGCATAGCTTCTAAATCATTTTAATATTTGTAATTATATTTTAAATGATATATATCTTATTAATAATAGATTATTAATTTATTTTTTGATCATTATTAAAATATTTATCAATTAAAATGTTTATATTGAATTTATATGATATATACATTTAATAATTATTATACCTAAATATTGTATTCACTTTTGAAAAAGTTTTAATATCTTTATGTTTTCAATGATTATAACCTTTGGACATGTGAAAAAATAAAAAAAATTATTTTTTTGTTATTTCATTGTTTAAATAAAACCTATACACCACTAAATGCCTAATCACTTAAATCACTAAACTAAAAAATTCCGATACCCATATATATATAATCCTTTAAACCGTTATACACTAAATAATAATTGATAAATCTCATTTTTATTTGTTTTCATTATAATTTAAAAAAAATCATTTTGATTTTTAGTTTTTTATTTATATATCTGTATTAATTATAAAATAAAATATTAGTTAAAAATATAATTTATAAAAATTATTCTTTATCAAAAAATAGATAAGCTTATAAAAAGAATAAAAATTTAAAAACAAATAATTATTATTTAGTAATATATTTTGCTTTGCTTCTGAATCATTTTAGGTTTTGATATTATATTTTAAGTAATATCAATCTTGTTCATAAAAGATTTTTAATTTATTTTTTGATAATTATTAGAATATCTATCAATAAAATTGTTTATATTGAATTTATATGATATATAATTAGTATCATTATTATAAATAAATATTGTATTCACTTTTGATAAAAATTTAAAAATTATTATATTTTCAAAGGTTATAACCTTAAAAAATAAGAAAAAATAATAAAAATAATTTTTTTGTTATTTCATTTTTTAAATAAAACCTATAGATCATTAAATGATTACTTACTTAAATCAGTAAGCTCATAAACCCCAAAACCCCTAAATACATAAACCTTTTAATAGCTATATTCTACTTATTAAATAATAAATTTATTTATATTTCTATTTATTATAATTTTAAATATTCATTTTAATTTTTTATAGTTTAATTTTTTAAAATAATTAATTCGAAATAAATTTCGAATGAGACAAATAATATTTAAATAATTTATATTTAATCAAAAAAAATATAATCTTAAAAAAATAAGGAAAAATTTAAAAATTAAATATTATTATTTAGTAATATTTTTGATTTGATTTTGAATCATTTTGTGTTATGTAAATATATTTTAATTAATATTTAGATTTTTAATAATAGTTTGTTAATTTAATTTTTGATCATTATTATAATATCTATCATTGAAATTGGTTATATTTAATTTATATGATATATAATTAGTAAGATTAATATAATTATACATGGTATTCACATTTCAAAAAATTATAAAAATTATTTTATTTTCATAGGTAATAACCTCTGAGAATCAAAAAAAATCAAAAAATTAATAATTTTAAACCATTAAACCGATATACTATATATAATAAATAATAAATCTCATTTTTATTAGTATTCATTATAATTTTAAACATACATCTTAATTATTTATTAGTTTATTTTTATAAATATATAAATTAAAAAATAAATAATTATTGAGACAAATATAATTTAAAGAATTTATTTTTCATCAAAAAATATATAAGCATATAAATGGATACAAAATTTAAAAATTTAAAATTAATTTTTAGTAATGGTTTGTTATACTGAATAAAAATTAAAATGAGATTTATGATTTATTATTAATATATACCAGTTTAATGGTTTCGACATTTAGGAGTTTAGAGATTTATGTTTTTAGGCATTTAGTATTTTATAAGTTTTATTTAAACAATAAAATAACCAAAAAAATTTAAAAATGTGAATACAATATTTAGTAATAATAAATATTATAACTATATATACTATAAACTATATATAAACAATTTTATTGATAGATATTATATCAATTATCAAAAAATAAATTAATAAACTATTATTAATATGATAGATATAAATTAAAATATAATTAAAAAAGCTAAAATGATTCAAGCGCAAAGTAAAATTTATTACTAAATAATAATTTTTTTTTGTTTTTGCATCATTTTATAAGCTTATATTTTTTTTTGTTGAAAAATATATTATTTAAATTATATTTGTCACTCATAATTTATTTTGTAATTAATATTTTAATAAATTATTTAAATTATATTTAAGGTTTATTAGTTTAAAGGGTTAGGTATTTAGGGGCTTTGGGGTTTAAGAGTTTAGAGATTTATGAATTTAGGCATTTAATGGTTTATAACTTTTATTTAAATAATGATATAACAAAAAATTTATTTTTGTTATTTTTCTGATTTTTGAAGGTTATAACGTTTTAAAATATAACAATTTTTAAATTTTGTTTATCTGTGAATACTGTATATAGTTATGATAATCTTAATAATTATATATCATGTTAATTCAATATAAACAATTAAATTGATAGATAATATATTAATGATCAAAAAATAAATTAATAAACTATTATTAAATAGATAGATATTTTTTAAAATATATTTGCAAAACATAAATTTATTCAAAATCAAAGTAAAATATAATACTAACTAATAATTTTTTTGATGTTATGCTTCTTTTAATAAATATATATTTTATGTTATTAAAAGTAAATTATTTAAATTATATTTGTCTTCCACATAATTTATTTTAAATTTATAATTATATAAAAATAAACTAATAAATAATTAAAATAAATATTTAAAAGTATAATGAATACAAATAAAATTTAGATTTATTATTTATTATTCAGGATAAACTAGTTTAATAATTTAAGTATTTAGGTGTTTGGAGTTTAGTGATTAAAGTGTTTAGGACTTTAGTGATTTATTGTTTTTATTTAAAGAATGAAAAAATAAAAAATTAAATTTTTTGATTTTTTTTAATTTTTGAAGGTTATAACATTTGAAAATTTAATAATTTTTAATTATATTTAAATGTTAATATAATATTTAGTAATAATATTCTTAATAATTATATATAATGTAAGCTCAATATAATTAATTTTATTAATAGATATTATAATAATGGTCAATAAAAAAATAATAAACTATTATTAATAAGAATGATATAAATTAAAATATAATTGCAAAAACTAAAATTATTCAAAATCAAAATAAAATATATTACAAAATAATAAATTTTGTTTTTGAAATCTTGCCTCTTTTTATAAGTATATATATATTTTTTTGATAAAAATTAAATTATTTAAAATAAATCTATCTCACTAAATATTTATTTTGTAATTAATATTTCAATAAAAATAAACTTATAAATAATTTAAATGAATATTTAAAATTATAATGAATACTAATAAAACTGAGATTTATGATTTATTATATAGACTATACTAATTTAATCTTTTAAGTATTTATGGGCTTCGGGGTTTAGGAGTTTAGTCATTTTAGTATTTAGTCATTTAGTGGTTTATATGTTTTATATAAAAAATAAAATAACAAAAAATTTATTTTTGTTATTTTTTCTCATTTTTGAAGGTTATAACCTTTGAAAATATAATAATTTTTAAATTTTTTTTTGAAAAGTGAATTCAATATGAAGTTATAATAATCATAATAATTATATATAATATAAATTCAATATAAATTATTTTATTCATATTTATTATAATAATGATCATAAAAATGTAATAACCAATTATTAATAAGATAGATATTATTTAAAATATATTTGCAAAACCTAAAATGATTCAAAATCAAAGTGAAATTTTTTACTAAATATTAATTTTTAATTTTTAATTTTTGTATCCATTTATAAGCCTATATATGTTTTGATGAAAAATAAATTATTTAAATTATATTTGTCTCACTAATAATTTATTTTTTAATTTATATTTCTATAAAATTAAACTTAAAAATAATTAAAATGTATATTTAAAATTTAAATGAATACTAATAAAAATGAGATTTATGATTTACTATCTATAACTATTTAATTGTTCAAGTTTTTTGTGGTTTTCAGGTTAAGGAGTTTATTGATTTATATGTTTACACATTTTCGTGTTTATTGGTTTTATTTAATCAAAGAAATAACAAAAAATTTATTTTTATGAATTTTCGTAATTTTCAATGCTTATAACCTTTAAAAATATAATAATTTTTTAATAGTTCTAATATATGAATACAATACATAGTTATAATAATCTTAATAATTATATTTGTTGTAGATTCAATATAAAAAAATGTTTTAATATATATCATAATAATGATCAAAAAATAACTTAATAAAATATTATTAATAAGATAAATATTAATTAAAATATATTTGCAGAACCAAAATAAGTTAAAATCAAAGTAAATTATATTACTAAATAAAATTTTAAATTTTTTAAATTTTGTTTATTTTTATAAGCTTATATTTTTTTTCATAAAAATTAATTTATTTAAATTATATATGTCTCACTCATTATTTATTTTGTAATTAATATTTCTATAAAAATAAACTAAAAAATAATTAAAATGAATATTTAAAATAATAATGAATACAAATAAAAATGAGATTTATTATTTATTATTAAGGTTATATAGGTTTAATGGTTTAAGTATTTAGGGGGTTTTGGGGTTTATGTGTCTAGAGATTTAAATGTTTAGGCATTTAGTGGTTTATAAGTTTTATTTAAATAATAAAATAATAAAAAATTATTTTTGAGATTTTTTATCATTTTGAAGGTTATAACCTTTAAAATTATAATAATTTTTAAATTTTTTTCAAATGTAAATATAATATTTAGTTATAATAAATTAATAATTATAAGACATTTTAATTGAATATAAGTAATTTTATTGTTCGATATTATAAAAATGATCAAATAATAAATTAATAAACTATTATTAATAGGATCGATCACAATTAAAATATAATTGCAAAACCTATATATAATAATTCAAAATCAAAGTAAAATATATTACTAAATAATAATTTTTTGTTTTTAAATTGTTTCTTCTTTATATAAGCTTTATTTTATTAAAAAAATTATTAGAATTATATTTGTCTCACTCATTATTTATTTTGTGATTGATATTTCTATAAAAAATAAACTAATAAATAATTAAAATGAATATTTAAAATTATAATGAATAAAATTAAAATGAGATTTATGATTTATTATATATGGTATACCGGTTTAATGGTTTGATTATTTAGGGGTTTTGTCGTTTAGTAGTTTTAGCAATTTATGTTTTTAGGCATTTAGTGGTTTATAGGTTTTATTTATATAATAAAAATTTAAAATTCTTTTTTTCATTTTTTCAGATTTTCAAAGGTTATAATCTTTGAAAATAAAATAATTTTTATAATTTTTTGAAATGTGAATACAATTTATAATTATATTAATCTTAGTAATTATATATCATATAAATTCAATATAAATAATTTTAATGATAGATATTATAATAATCATCAAAAATTAAATTAATAAACTATTATTAATAATATAAATAATAATTAAAATATATTTACATAACAAAAATTGATTCAAAATCAAATCAAAATATATTACTAAATAATAATATTTAATTTTTAAAAAATTAAACTATAAATAATTAAAATGAATATTTAAAATTATAATAAATAGAAATAAAAATGAGATTATTTATTTATTTAGTATATAGCTGTTAAAAGGTTTATGTATTTAGGGATTTCGTGATTTATGAGCTTACTGATTTAAGTAAGTAAGCATTTAATGATATATAGGTTTTATTTAAAAAATGAAAAAACAAAAAATTTATTGTTATTATTTTTTCTCATTTTTTAAGGTTACCTTTGAAAATATAATAATTTTTAAAATTTTTTCAAAAGTGAATACAATATTTAGTAATAATAATCAATATATTTATATATCATATAAATTCAATATAACCAATTGTATTGATAAATATTCTAATAATGATCAAAAAATAAATAAATAATCGATTAATAATAAGATAAATATCAATTAAAATATAATTACAAAACTTAAAATAATTCAGAAGCAAAGCAAAATATATTACAATATAATAATTTTTTGTATTGAATTTTTTTTATTATAAAAAGTTTATCTATATTTTTTGATTAAAAATAATTTATATAAATTATATTTGTGTAACTCATAATTTATTTTGTAATTAATATTTATATAAAAATAAACAAATAAAAAATAAAATGAATATTTAAAATTATAATGAAAAAAAATGAGACTTATTAATTATTATTTAGGGTATACCAGTTTAATTTTAATTATATTTGTCTCACTAATAATTTATTTTGTAATTAATATTTCTATTATAATAATCTGATAAATAATTAAAATAAAATTTTAAATTATACTGAATAAAAATTGAAATGAGATTTATGATTTATTATTAATGTATACTAGTTTAATGGTTTAAGTATTTAGATGTTTTCTCATCTGAAAATTTAGCGATTTATGTTTTTAGGCATTTAGTGGTTTATAGGTTTTATTTAAACAATAAAATAATAAAAAAAATTTATAATTTTTTCTCATTTTCATAGGATATAACATTCGAAAATATAATAATATTTAAAATTTTTTTAAATGTAAATATAATATTTTAGTTATAATATTTTAATAACTATATATCATATAAATATAATATAAACAATTTTATTGATAAATATTATAATAATGATCAAAAATTAAATTAATAAACTATTAATAAAAAGATAGATATTAATTAAAAAATATTTACAAAACACAAATTGATTCAAAATTAAAGTAAAATATATTACGAGATAATAATTTTATATTTTTAAAATTTTACTTCTTTTATATTCGTATTTATATTCTTTCATTAAAAATAAATTATTTAAATTATATTTGTCACACTCATAATTTATTTTGTAATAAATATTTTTATAAAAATAAACTAATAAATAATTAAAATGAATATTTAAAATTATAATAAATAGAAATAAAAATTAAATTTATTATTTTTTATGTATTATATATCAGTTAAATGGTTACTGTATTTAGGCATTACGGGGTCTAGAAGTTTACTTATTTAACTGTGTAATCATTTATTAGTTTATAGGTTTAATTTTAAAAAAACAAAAAATTTATTTTTATTATTTTTTGAGTTTTTCAAAGGTTATAACCTTAGAAAATATAATAATTTTTAAATTTTTTTCAAAATTGAATTCAATATTTAGTTATAATAATCATTATATTTATATATCATATAAATTCAAAATAAACTATTTTATTGATAAATATTCTAATAATGATCAAAAAATAAATTAATAATTTATTATTAATAAGATAGATATCAATTATAATATAATTACAAAACCTAAAATGATTCAGAAGCAAAGCAAAATATATTACTATATAATAATTTTTTGTTTTGAAATTTTTTTTTCTTTTTAAAAGTTTATCTATATTATTTTGATGAAAAATAATTTATATAAATTATATTTGCGTAACTCATAATTTATTTTGTAATTAATTTTTATATAAAAATAAACAAATAAAAAATTAAATTTGAATATTTAAAATTAAAATCAAAATAAAAATGAGATTTTTTCTTTATTATTTAGGATATACCGGTTTAATTTAAATTAGATCTGTCTCACTAATAATTTTTTTTAATTAATATTTCTATAAAAATAAACTGATAAATAATTAAAATAATAATTAAAATTATACTGAATAATTAAAATAATTTATTTTGTTCGTCTCTCAACTCTAGAATGATTGCTAAAGCTCTAACCAAAATAATAGGAACTTTTACTTTATCTCTATTATGTTTCATCATATTTGATGTTGAATCACTGAGCTATCAAAGGTAATTTGATTCATGTACGCTAACAGAGTAAACCAAAGTTGTACCCCTATGTGTTGAAATACATAGTTGTTGAGGATGCTATTTATATTGATTATTGTATTTTCTTTTAAAATATCTCGCATGCACACACTCGAAGCAATTTTTTTAAAACATAGTTCACCTCTAAAAAATAACCACCTTGTAGCCTATTAGAACAAATTAGCCCTTGGGTGGTTTGAGCAGGGCAAGAAGTATGGGCTCTCTTTCAATCAAGAATCAAAAAATTTATTTTATTGGCATGTCTAAGCCTTTTTTTATATCATTGGATATGAAAAGTATCATTTCTTTGTTTTTATATTAAATGAGTTATGTATACAAGCTCACAATACCCAAAAAGGTGTAAATTAATCATATTCAAATGTATAAAAGGTTTTAATCAATGCGCAAAATTTTAGTCTTGTATATTGACACTTGAGGTCACAAATCAAAGGAATAAGCCATAGTGATATTTCCAATCCCAAGAATTTTAGCTATAAAAAGTTATAAAGAGTAGTACTCGAGCTTTAACTCTTTCTAGTGTCATGACTTTTGCTCTTGAGGAATGTCCAAAGTTACAATCATTCCTAGTGCAATGACTTTGCAATATAAAGATAAAATGCACAAGCTATGGTGATATCCAATACTATGACCCAGTATTATAGTGATTAAGTATGTATTCATGATCATTCTTAGTTCCATAACAATATGTTCAACAGAGAGACACAAGTTATGGTATATTCTCATCGATATGATTTTGTGTTCTAGAGACAAAATATACAATCATGACCATTGCTAATGCTACAATTATCTAAAGCAAGAAAGAGACTGAATCCATAACTCATCCCTTGAGTCATGACTTTGTGTTACATATACAAAAAGATAAATCTGTGTTATTCCTAAAAGTTGTGAATTTCAATTTAAATTTAACACATAGTCATTTGATTATAAAAGTGCAAAACATGAGATTTAGGATTTAGGGTTTATGGAGTAGGGTTATAGTTTATGGTTTAAGGTTTAAGATTAAAAGTAAAGGGTTTATGGTTTTTTATTGTTTTTTTTGGAAAATACAAACTTTATTTATCATTTAGGCACACAACTTACAAGAGACTAAAAAGCTTACTAATTTAGGCCAGCCGACCAAATCCTATGCACATTAATGATTCTATGCAGAAAATACATTAAAAAACATAATGCCTAAGAATTCCAAGCGTACGAATACAACTAAAATCACCTGGCATTCCCGGACATCAGAGTTGGCATTGAGTCCTTATGAGCACTACGTCCTTTCCATTCGTATTTGTCGAAACCTTTTGGAGGAACCTGAATGACGCACCATATTAAAACTATGCAAATATAAGATTGTTCATGTGTGTGACATGCAGCATCAAGCGTTTGCCTATGTGATTGCTTTGCAATGGAATATACGTAAAACTGAATACTCATAAATCCACAAGTCCATATCTACAACACTTTGTCAATTCATTCTAACCTCTGAATTCCACATTCTTTTGCTCAAATGATCCTCAAAAGAGTATCTCTTGGGTTAGAATGCTTCCTCCTCGAGCTCTAAGAAGTGGCTCTATGTTGCACCGACAAATTATCAAAAAATATGCATGCATCGGTGTGCATGTGTGATTAGGTTCATCTCATAGTCTAATTATCTATGCGTACAACCAAGCTAGAATATAAGTAAAATTACAAAATGCTATAAAGATGGGTCTTCTGCTCCCGGGAGTGTAGCATTGCCTAATGTGTATTTACAAAATGCATTAGGGGGCCCCACTTAAAGAGACTCATGGGTCCAGTTGCCCTCATTGAATGCTAAATAGAGAAAAGAAAAGATTGTGTGTGTCAGTATGTCATGATCCATCTCTACAAGTACATGGTGCATAAAAAGTCCAAAATACAAATAAGACTACAAACATAAACTACAAGTTTGAATCTTTCGCTCCCGTGTGGCTGGTCTGGACTCCATTGCTTATTGGCAATGCTTGATGATGCATCAGATTTTGCTAGCTCTCTAATTAAGCATGGATTACCTTCTACTCCTGTTGGACGACAGTTGGGTGGCCCTCTCTGCTGCCTGATAGGGTTATTGGGACCCACTCCTAACTACTCTTGGGTTTACTCTCGACCACTTTGCTCGGTCTCATCAGTTGTCTAAATGTTATCATCCAGGCTTGCTAGTGGTGCCCTCTTCAAGCTAGTGGCCCATACATCTGGCTGTTACCAGGACTTGCTGGCCCCTCTAAATGCCACACCAAATGGACAAGAATATGTGCACGTGTGTACTGTGGTCCGTCACTATTTGTGTGTGGTGCAGTAGTATCAGGGTTTAGGAGTTTAGAAATTTAAGTATTTAGGTATTTTGTGGTTTATAAGTTATATTTAAATAATTAAATAACAAAAAAATTATTTTTATGATTTTTTCTCATTTTCAAGGTTATAACCATTGAAAATATTATAATTTTTAATTTTATTTCAAATGTTAATACAATATTTAATTATAATAATCATAAAAATTAAATATCATGTAAATTTAATAAAAATAATTATATTGATCGATATTATAATACTGATCATAACATAGATTAATAAACTATTATTAATAAGATAGATATTAATTAAAATATATTTGCAAAACCTAAAATGATACAAAATCAAAGTAAAATATATTACTAAATAATAATTTTTTATTTTTAAATTTTTGATTCTTTTTATAAGCTTATAAATTTTTTTGATGAAGATAAATTATTTAAATTATATTTGTCTCATTGATAATTTTATTTTGCAATTAATATTTCTATAAAAATAAACTAATAAATAATTAAAATGAATATTAAAATTATAATGAATACAAATAAAAATGAGATTTATGATTAATTATTTAGGGTACACCGGTTTAATGGTTTAAGTATTTAGAAGTTTAGGAGTTTTTTGATTTAAGTGTTTTGGCATTTAGTAGTTTATATGTTTTTTATAAATAATGAAATAACAATAAAATTATTTTTCAAATTTTTTATCAATTTGGACGGGTATAACCTTTATAAATATAATAATTTTTAAATATTTTTCGAATATGAATTCAATATTTAGTTATAATAAACTTAATAATTATATATCATCTAAATTAAAAATAATCAATTTTATTGATAGGTATTAATAAACTAAATATAATTATAAATATAATATGATCAAAAAATAAATTAATAAACTATTATTTATTGATAGATATTTATATATTATTTATAAATACTTAAAGCTTTAAAGATGGTTTAAATGTTTAGGTATTTAAGGGTTTTGATGTTTTGGGGTTTAGGAGTTTAATGAGTTAAGCGTCTAGGCATTTAGTATTTTATAGGTTTTATATAAACAATAAAATAAGAAATTTTTTTTTTGTGATTTTATCTCATTTTCAAAGATGATAACCTTTAAAAATATAATAATTTTTAAATTATTTTCTTATGTAAAAATAATAATTAGTTATATAATAATATTTATAATTATATATCATGTAAATTCAATATAAACAATTTTATTGATAAATATTCTAATAATGATCAAAAAATAAATTAATAATCTATTATTAATAAGATAGATATCAATTAAAATATAATTACAAAACCTAAACTGATTTAGAAGCAAAACAAAATATATTACTATATAATAATTTTTTGTTTTGAAAAGTTTTTTTCTTTTAAAAAGATTTTCTATAATTTTTTGATGTAAAATAATTTATATAAATTATTTTTGTTTAGCTTAATTTATTTTGTAATTAATATTTGTATATAAATAAACAAATAAATAATTAAAATGAATATTTAAAATTATAAACAAAAAAATGAGATTAATTATATTAAAATGTAATATAATTATACTAAATAAATTATGAGTTACACAAATATAATTTATTTAAATTATTTTTATTCAAAATAATATATATAAACTTTTTAAAAGAAAAAAAAAATTTCAAAACAAAAAATTATTATATAGTAATATATTTCGCTTTGCTTCTGAATCATTTTAGGTTTTGTAAATATATTATAATTGATATCTATCTTATTAATAATATATTATTAAGTTATTTTTTCATCATTATTAGAATATTTATCAATAAAAATGGTTATATTGAATTTATATGATATATAAATATAAAGATTATTATAACTAAATATTCTATTCACTTTTGAAAAAATTTTAAAATTATTATATTTTTAAAGGTAATAACCTTTGAAAATGTGAAAAAATAAAAAAAATAATTTTTTGTTATTTCATTTTTTAAATAAAAACTATAGATCATTAATTGCTTACTTACTTAAATCAGTAAGCTCATAAATCCTGAAACCCGTGAATACATAAACCTTTTAACAGCTATATACTACTTAACAAAAAATAAATCTCATTTTTTTTTCTATTTATTATAATTTTAAATATTCATTTTAATTATTTATAGTTTAATTTTTTAGATAAATTAATTACAAAATAAATTTCGAGTGAGACAAATATTATTTAAATAATTTATTTTAATAAAAAAAATATAAGCTTATAAAAAGAAGGCAAATTTTAAAAATAAAATATTATTATTTAGTAATATATTTTGATTTGATTTTGAATCATTTTATGTTATGTAAATATATTTTAATTAATATTTATATTATTAATAATAGTTTATTAATTTAATTTTTGATCTTTATTATAATATCTATCATTAAAATTATTTATATTGAATTTATATGATATATAATTAGTAAAATTTATATAATTATACATGGTATTCACATTTCGAAAAATTTTAAAAATTATTTTATTTTCAAAGGTTATAACCTTTGAAAATCAGAAAAAATCAAAAATAGAATTTTAAATTTTTATTATATAAATAAAAACTATAAAGCACTAAATAATCAAACCATTAAACCGGTATACCATATATAATAAATCATAAATCTCATTTTAATTAGTATTCATTATAATTTTAAATTTTCATTTTAATTATTTATTAGTTTATTTTTTTTTGAAATATTAATTGCAAAATAAATAAAGAGTGAAACAAATATAATTTTAATAATTTATTTTTAATCAAAAAATAAATATAAGCATATAAAAAGAAGTAATAATTTAAAAACAAAAAATTATAATTTAGTAATATATTTTACTTTGATTTTGAATCATTATAGGGTTTGTATTTGTATTTTAATTGTTATCAATCTTATTAATAATAGTTTATTAATTTATTTTTTGACAGTTTTATAATATCTATCAATAAAATTACTTATATTGAATTTAAATGTCTTATAATTATTGAGATTATTATAAATAAATATTCTATTACATTTAAAAAAAATTTAAACATTTATTATATTTTCAAAGGTTATAACCTTCAAAAATGATAAAAAAATCATAAAAATAATTATTTTATTATTTAAATAAAACTTATAAACCATTAAATGCCTAAACATTTAAATATCTAGACTATTTAACCCCAAAACCCCCTAAATACTTAAACCATTAAACCTATATAACCTAAATAATAAATAATAAATTTCATTTTAATTTGTATTCATTATAATTATAAATATTCATTTTAATTATTTTTTAGTTTATTTTTATAGAAATATTAATTACAAAATAAATAATGAGTGAGACATATAATTTAAATATATTATTTTTTATTAAAAAAAAATAAGCTTATAAAAAAACAAAATTTCAAAAATTTAAAATTTTATTTAGTAATATAATTTACTTTGATTTTGAATTATTTTGGGTTCTGCAAATATATTTTAATTAATATCTATCTTATTAATAATAGTTTATTAATTTATTTTTTGATCATTATTATAATATATATTAATACATTTTTTTATATTGATTCTAAAACAAATATTATTATTAAGATTATTATAACTAAGTATTGTATTCATATTTTAGAACTATTAAAAAATTATTATATTTTTAAAGGTTATAAGCATTGAAAATCACGAAAATTCATAAAAATAATTTTTTTTTATTTCATTGATTAAATATTACCTATAAACACCTAAATGTTGAAACATATAAATCAATAAACTTTTTAACCCCAAAACCACAAAAAAACTTAAACAATTAAATAGTTATACCCTAAATAATAAATCATAAATCTCATTTTTTTAGGATTCATTATAATTTTAAATATACATTTTAATTATTTATTAGTTTAATTTTATAGAAATATAAATTAAAAAATTAATTATTAGTGAGACAAATATAATTTAAATAATTTATTTTTCATCAAAAAATATATAGGCTTATAAATGGATACAAAAATTTAAAAATTTAAAATTAATATTTAGTAAAATATTTCACTTTGATTTTGAGTCATTTTAGGTTTTGCAAATATATTTTAAACAATATTTATCTTATTAATAATAGGTTATTACTATTTTATGATCATTATTATAATAAATATCAATAAAATAGTTTATATTGAATTTATATTATATATAATTATTATGATTATTATAACTTCATATAGTATTCACTTTTCAAAAAAAAAATTAAAAATTATTATATTTTCAAAGGTTATAACCATCAAAAATGAGAAAAAATAACAAAAATAAATTTTTAATTTTTTTATTTTTTATATAAATCCTATAAACCACTAAATGACTAAATACTAAGATGACTAAACTCCTTAACCCCGAAGCCCATAAATACTTAAAACATTAAATTAGTATAGTCTAAATAATAAATCATAAATCTCAGTTTTATTAGTATTCATTATAATTTTAAATATTCATTTTAATTATTTATCAGTTTATTTTTATAGAAATATTAATTACAAAATAAATTATTTGTGCGACATATATAATTTAAATAATTTATTTTTTATCAAATAAAATGCTCATAAAAACAGGCGCAATTTTAAAAATAAAAAATTATTATTTAATCATATATCTTATTTTTATTTTGAATCAATTTAGATTATACAATATAATTTTTATTTATATCATTCTTATAAATACAAATTTATTAATTTATTAATTGATCATTATTATAATATCTATCAATAAAATTATTTATATTGAGTTCACATTATATAAAATTTAAATTATTATATTTTCAAAGGTTACAACCTTCAAAAATTAAAAAAAAATCAAAAAATTTAATTTTTTGTTTTTTCATTCTTTAAATAAAAATAATAAATCACTAAAGGTCTAAACAATTAAATCACTAAACTCCTAAACCACACAACACCTAAATACTTAAACCATTAAACCGGTATATCCTGAATTCTAAATAATAAATCTTAATTTTATTTGTATTCATTATAATTTTAAATATTCTTTTTAATTATTTAGTAGTTTATTATTATAGAATTATAAATTACAAAATAAATTATGAGTAAGACAAATATAATTTGAATAATTTATTTTTAATAACATAAATATAAACTTATAAAAAAAGCAAAACATTAAAAAAAATTATTATTTAGTAATATATTTTACTATGATATTAATAACTTTACATTTTGCAAATACTTTTTAAATAATAACTATTTTATTAATAATAGTTTATTAATTTTTTTTTGATCATAATTATAATATCTAGCAATATAATTATTTATAATGAATTTAAATGAATTATAATTATTAAGATTATTATAAATAAATATTATATTTACATTTGAAAAAATTTAAAAATTATTATATTTTCAAAGGATATAATCTTCAAAAATTATAAAAAATAATGAAATTAAATTTTTTGTGTATATGATTATTTAAATAAAACTTATAAACCATAAATTTCTAAACACTTAAACATATAAACTCCTATAAACAAAAGCCCCTAAACACTTAAACCTTTAAACTCATAAACCTTAAATATAATTTAAATAATTAATTAAAATATTAATTACAAAATAAATTATGAGTGATACAAATATAATTTAAATAATTTATTTTTCATCTAAAAAAACATATAAGCTTATAAAAAGAAGCAAAAACTAAAAAAAAATTTATTTAGTAATAAATTTTACTTGGATTTTGAATAAATTTAGGTTTTGCAATTATATTTTAATTTATATCCATCATAAAAATAATAAAATATTAATTTATTTTTTTATAATTGCTATCATATTTATCAATAAAATTGTTTATATTTAGTTTATATTGTATATAATTATACTAATTATTATTACTAAATATTGTATTCCCATTTTTAAAAATCTTTGAAAATGTGAAAAAATATCAAAAATTTTTTTTTTGTTATTTCATTGTTTAAACAAAACCAATAAACAACTAAATGCCTAAAAACATAAATTGCTAAAGTCTTAAATGACAAAACATCTAAATAATTAAAATATTAAACTGGTATACATTAATAATAATTCATAAATCTCATTTTAATTTTTATTCAATATAATTTTATATTTTTTTTAATTATTTATCAGTTTATTTTTAATGAAATATTAATTAAAAAAAATTATTAGTGAGATAGATATAATTTAAATTAAACCGGTATACCATAAATAATAAATAATAAATCTCATTTTTTTATTATAATTTTAAATATTCATTTTAATTATTTATTTGTTTATTTTTATATAAATATAAATTAAAAAATAAATTATGAGATAGACAAATATAATATATATAAATTATTTTTCATCAAAAAAATATAGATAAACTTATTAAAAGAAAAAAAAATAAAAAATAAAAAATTATTATATAATAATATAATTTGCTAAGCTTCTTAATCTTTATTGGTTTTATAATTATTTTTTAATTGATATCTATCTTATTAATAATAGATTATTAATTTATTTTTTGATCATTATTAGAATATTTATCAATAAAATTGTTTATATTGAATTTATATGATATTTAAATATAATGATTATTATAACTAAATATTGAATTCACTTTTGAAAAAAATTTTAAAATTATTATATTTTCAAAGGTTATAACCTTTGAAAATGTGAAAAAATAAAAAATATATATTTTTTTGATATTTCATTCTTTAAATAAAACCAATAAACCACTAAATACCTAAACACTTAATTCAATAACTCCTAAATCTCTAAAACCCTAAATAATAAATAAAAATCCTTTTAAACTGGTAACCCTAAATAATAAATAATAAATCTCAATATTATTTTTATCATTATAATTTTAAATATTCATTTTAATTATTTATTTGTTTATTTTTATATAAATATTAATTACAAAATAAAGTATGAGTTAGACAAATATAATTTATATAAATTAGTTTTCATCGAAAAATATAGATAAACTTATAAAAAGAATAAAAAATTTAAAAACTAGAATTTCGTATATAGTAATATATTTTGCACTCCTTCTGAATCATTTTTGATTTTGTAATTATATTTTAATTTATATCTATCTTATTAATAATTGTTTATTAATTTATTTTTCGATCATTATTAGAATATTTATCAATAAAATTGTTTATATTGTATTTATATGATATATAAATATAATGATTATTATAACTAAATATTGAATTCACTTTTGAAAAAAATTTAAAAATTATTATATTTTCAAGGTTATAACATTTGGAAATATGAAAAAATAATAAAAATAAATTTTATGTTATTTTATTTTTTAAATAAAACCTATAAACCACTAAATGCATACATATTTATATCTGTAAATTCCTAAACCCCGTAATGCCTAAATTCATAAACCATTAAACTGCTATATACTACTTAATAAATTGAATTTATATTTCAATTTATTATTATTTTAAATATTCATTTTAATTATTTATTAGTTTATTTTTATAGAAATTTTTATTACAAAATAAATTATGAGTGCGACACATTTAATTTAAATAATTTATTTTTTATCAAAAGATTTATATACGCTTATAAAAGAAGTAAAAATTTAAAAATTAAAAATTATTATCCAGTAATATATTTTACTTTAATTTTGAATCAATTTGGGTTTTGTAAATATTTTTTAATTAATATCTATCTTATTATTAATAGTTTATTAATTTAATTTTTGATCATTATTATAATATCTTTCAATAAAATTATTTATATTGAATTTATATCATATATAATTATTAATATTATTATAACTAAATATTATATTCACATTTCAAAAAATTTTATATATTAATTTATTTTTTATCGTTATAACCTTTGAAAATAAAAACAAATCTAAAAAATTTTTATTTTATTTTTATTATATAAATAAAACCTATAAACCACTAAATGCCTAAAAACATAAATTGATAAACTCCTAAATGACAAAACCCCTAAATAATCAAACCTTTAAACCGGTATACCACATATAATAAATCATAAATCTCATTTTAATTTGTATTCATTATAATTTTAAATATTCATTTTAATTATTTATTAGTTTAATTTTTATAGAAATATTAATTATAAAATAAATAATGAGTTAGACAAAAATAATTTTAATAATTTATTTTTAATCAAAAAAAATATAAGCTTATAAAAAGATATAAAAATTTATAAACAAAAAAGTATTATTTAATAATATATTTTACTCTGATTTTGAATGATTATATATAGGTTTTGCAAATATATTTTAATTGCTATCAATCATTTTAATAAAAATTTATTAATTTATTATTTGATCATTTTTATAATATATAACAATAAAATTACTTATATTCAATTAAATGTCTTATAATTATTAAGATTATTTTATTATTTAAATAAAACTTATAAACCACTAAATGCCTAAACATTTAAATCTCTAGACTCCTAAACCCTAAAACCACCTAAATACTTAAACCATTAAACCTTTATAACCTAAATAAAAAATAATATATCTCATTTTTATTTGTATTCATTATAATTTTAAATATTCATTTTAATTATTTTTTAGTTTATTTTTATAGAAATATTAATTACAAATTAAATAATGAGTGAGACATATATAAATTAAATAAATTATTTTTTATGAAAAAAAATAAGCTTATAAAAATAAACAAAATTTCAAAAATTTAAAATTTTATTTAGTAATATAATATACTTTGATTTTGAATTATTTTGGTTTCTGCAAATATATTTTAATTAATATTATCTTATTAATAATAGTTATTATTTTATTTTTTGATCATTATAATAATATATATTAATAAATTTTTTTATATTGAATTTACAACAAATATACTTTTTAAGATTATTATAACTAAATATTGTATTCATATTTTATAACTATTAAAAAATTATTATATTTTTAAAGGTTATAACATTTGAAAATCACGAAAATTCATAAAAATAAATTTTTTGGTATTTCTTTGATTAAATAAAACCTATAAACACCTAAATGTGTAAACATATAAATCAATAAACTCATTAACCCCAAAACCACAAAAAACTTAAACAATTAAAAAGTTATACACTAAATAATAAATCATAAATCTCATTTTTATTAGTATTCATTATAATTTTTAATATATATTTTATTTATTTATTAGTTTATTTTTATAGAAATATAAATTAAAAAATAAATTATTAGTGAGACAAATATAATTTAAATATTTTATTTTTCATCAAAAAATATATAAGCTTATAAATGGATACAAAAATTTTAAAATTTAAAATTAATATTTCGTAAAATATTTCACTTTGATTTTGAAACATTTTACGTTATGAAAATATTTTTTAAATAATATTTATCTTATTAATAATTGTTTATTTCATTTATATGATCATTATTATAATATATATCAATAAAATAATTTATATTGAATTTATATGATATATAATTATTATGATTATTATAACTTCATAATATATTCGCTTTTCAAAAAAAATTATAAATTATTATATTTTCAAAGGTTATAACATTCAAAAATGCGAAAAAATAACAAAAATAAATTTTTTGTTATTTTAATTTTTATATAAAACCTATAAACCACTAAATGACTAAATTCTAAAATGACTAAACTCCTAAACCCCGAAGCCCATAAATACTTAAAACATTAAATTAGTATAGTCCAAATAATAAATAATAAATCTAATTTTTATTAGTATTCATTATAATTTTAAATATTCACCTTACTTATTTATCAGTTTATTTTTATAGAAATATTAATTACAAAATAAATTATTAATTCGACATATATAGTTTAAATAATTTATTTTTAATTAAAAAAAATACTAATAAAAAAAGGTAAATTTTTAAAAATAAATAATTATTATTTAGGAATATAGCTTATTTTGATTTTGAATCATTTTAGATTTTACAATTATATTTAAATTTATATCATTTTTATAAATACTCGTTTATTAATTTATTTATTGATCATTTTATAATATTTATCAATAAAATTATTTATATTGAGTTTACATTATATATAATTATTAAGATTATATTAACTAAATATTATTTTCACATTTAAAAAAAATTAAAAATTATTATATTTTCAAAGGTTATAACCTTCAAGAATTAAAAAAAATCAAAAAATTAAATTTTTTGTTTTTTCATTCTCTAAATAAAAACTATAAATCACTAAAGGTCTAAACAATTAAATCACTAAACTCCTAAACCACAAAACACCTAACTACTTAAACCATTAAACAGATATATCCTGAATAATAAATAATAAATCTCAATTTTATTTGTTATCATTATAATTTTAAATATTCATTGTATTATTTATTAGTTTATTATTATAGGATTATAAATTACAAAATAAATAATATGACAAATATAATTTAAAAAATTTATTTTTAATAACAAAAATATAAACTTATAAAAAAAGCAAAACATTAAAAAAATTATTATTTATTAATTTATTTTACATTGATTTGAATAAATTTAGATTTTTCAAATAATTTTTAAATAATAACTATTTTAATAATAATAGTTTATTAATTTATTTTTTGATCATTATTATAATATCTAGCAATGTAATTATTTATATTGAATTTAAATGACTTATATTTATAAAGATTCTTATACATAAATATTCTATTTACATTTGAAAAAAATTTAAAAATTATTATATTTTCAAAGGATATAACCTTCAAAAATTAGAAAAAATAAAAAAAATAAATTTTATGTTATATCATTGTTTAAATAAAACTTATAAACCACTAAATCCATAAACACTTAAATCACTAAACTCCTTAACACAAAAGACCCTAAATACTTAAACTTTTAAACTCGTAAACTTAATTATAATTTAAATAATTTATTAAAATATTAATTACAAAATAAATTATGAGTGATATAAATTTAATTTAAATAATTTATTTTTCATCAAAAAAATATATAACCTTATAAAAAGAAGCAAAAACTAAATAACAAAATTATTATTTAGTAATAAATTTTACTATTGATTTTGAATAATTTTAGGTTTTGCAATTATATTTTATTTAAAATTTTTATTATTATTAATACCATATTATTTTATTTTTTGATAATTGATTTAATATCTATCAATAAAATTTTTATATTTTGTTTAGATTATATATAATTATAATGATTATTATTACAAAATATTGTATTCACATATTTAAAAAATTTTAAAATTATTATATTTTCCAAGGTTATAACCTTTGAAAATGTGAGAAAATATCAAAAATAATTTTTTTTGTTATCTCATTGTTTAAATAAATCCTATAAACCACTAAATGCCTAAACACTTAAATCAATAACTCGTAAATCTCTAAAACCCTAAAAAGATAATCCTTTTAAACTAGTATAACCTAAATAATAAATAAAAAATCTCGATATTATTTTTTTCATTATAATATAAAATATTCATTTTAATTATTTATTCGTTTATTTTTTATATAAATATTAATTACAAAATAATTTAAAGTTAGACAAATATAATTTATATAAATTATTTTTCATCGAAAAATATAGATAAACTGATAAAAAGAATAAAAATTTAAAAACTAAAATTTATTATATAGTAATATATTTTGCTCTACTTCTGAATTATTTTAAATTTAGTAATTATATTTTAATTGATATCTATCTTATTAATAATTGTTTATTAATTTATTTTTTGATCATTATTAGAATATTTATCAAAAAAATTGTTTAAATTGAATTTATATGATATATAAATATAATGATTATTATAACTAAATATTGAATTCACTTTTGAAAAAAATTTAAAAATTATTATATTTTCAATGGTTATAACTTTTGGAAAAATGAAAAAATAATAAAAATAAATTTTATGTTATTTTATTTTTTAAATAAAACCTATAAACCACTAAATACATATAGAGTTATATCGATAAACTTCTAAACCCCATAATGCCTAAATACATAAACCATTAAACTGCTATATGCTACTTAATAATTAATAAATTGAAGGTTATAACCTTTGAAAATATAATAATTTTTAAATTTTTTTCAAATGTAAATATAATATTTAGTTATAATAACTTAATAATTATAAGACATTTTAATTGAATATAAGTAATTTTATTGTTCGATATTATAAAATTGGTCAAATAATAAATTAATAAATTATTCTTAATAAGATTGATAGCAATTAAATATAATTGCAAAACCTATATATAATGATTCAAAATCAAAGTAAAATATATTATAAATAATAATTTTTTGTTGTTAAATTTTTACTTCTTTTTATAAGCTTATATTTTTTTTGATTAAAAATAAATTATTAAAATTATAGTTGTCTCGCTAATTATTTATTATGTAATTAATATTTCTATAAAAAATAAACTAATAAATAATTAAAATGAATATTTAAAATTATAATGAATACAAATCAAAATGAGATTTATGATTTATTATATGTGGTATACCGGTTTAATGGTTTGATTATTTTCAAAGGTTATAACCTTTAAAAATAAAATAATTTTTCAAATTTTTAGAAAAGTGAATACTAATATTAATTATATATCATACTAATTATATATCATATAAATTAAATATAAATAATTTTAATGATAGATATTATAATAATGATCAAAAATTAATTTAATAAACTATTATTAATAATATAAATATTAATTAAAATATATTTACATAACACAAAATGATTCAAAATCAAATCAAAATATATTACTAAATAATAATATTTAATTTTAATATTTGTACTTCTTTTTATAAGCTTATATTTTTTTTTGATTAAAAATAAATTATTTAAATAATATTTGTCTTACACGAAATTTATTTTGTAATTAATTTTTCTAAATAAGTAAACTATAAATAATTAAAATGAATATTTAAAATTATAATAAATAGAAATAAAAATGAGATTTATTATTTATTAAGTAGTATATAGATGTTAAAATGTTTATGTATTTATGGGTTTCGGGGTTTATGAGCTTACTAATTTAAGTAAGAAATCATTTAATGGTCTATAGGTTTAATTTAAAAAATAAAATAACTAAAAATTTATTTTTATTATTTTGTCTCATTTTTTAAGATTATAACCTTTGAAAATATAATAATTTTTAAATTTTTTTCAAAAGTGAATACAATATTTATTTATAATAATCATAATAATTATATATCATATAAATTCAATATAAATAATTTTATTGATAGATATTATAATAATTATCAAAAAATAGATTAAAAATCTAATATGAATAAGATTGATATTACTTAAAATATAATATCAAAACCTAAAATGCTTCAAAATCAAAGCAAAATATATTACTTAATAATAATTATTTTTTTAAATTTTTATTCTATTTATAAGCTTATCTATTTTTTGATGAAAAATAATTTTTATAAATTATATTTTTAACTCATAATTTAATTTATAATTAATTATATATATAAATAAAAAACTAAAGAATCAAAATAAATTTTTTAAATTATATTGAAAACAAATAAAAATGAAATTTATTAATTATTATTTAGGGTATTCTGGTTTAAAGGATTATCTATATAGGGGTATCTGGATTTTGTAGTTTAGTGATTTACGTGTTTAGGCATTTAGTGGTTTGTAGGTTTTATTTAAACAATAAAATAACAAAAAAATATTTTTTTTTATTTTTTCACATGTTAAAAGGTTATAATCTTTGAAAATATAATAATTTTTTCAAAAGTGAATATAATATTTAGTTATAATAATTATTAAATATATATATCATATAAATTCAATATAAACTTTTTTATTGATAAATATTATAATAATGATAAAAAAATAATTAAATAATCTATTATTAATAAGTTAGATATCAATTAAAATATAATTACAAAACCTAAAATGATTCAGAAGAAAACCAAAATATATTACTATATAATAATTTTTTGTTTTGAATTTTTTTTCTTTTAAAAAGTTTATCAATAATTTTTTGATGAAAAATAATATATATAAATTATATTTGTCTAACTCAATTTATTCTGTAATTAATATTTATATATTAATAAAAAAATAAATAATTAAAATGAATATTTAAAATTATAATGAAAAAAAATATGGTTTATTATTTATTATTTAGGGATACTGGTTTAATTTAAATTAGATTTGTCTCACTAATAATTTATTTTGTAATTAATATTTTTATAAAATAAATTGATAAATAATTAAAATAAAAATTTAAACGTATACTGAATAAAAATTAAAATGAGATTTATGATATATTATTAATGTATACCAGTTTAATGATTTAAGTATTTACAGGTTTTGTCATTAGGAGTTTAGTGATTTATGTTTTTAGGCTTTTAGTGGTTTATAGGTTTTATTTAAAAAAATAAAATAATAAAAAAAATTCCGATAATTTTTTATCATTTTCATAAGTTATAACATTTGAAAATATAATAAAATTTAAAATTTTTTGAAATTTTAATACAATATTTTGTTATAATATTATTAATAATTATATATCATATAAATTTAATATAAATAATTTTATTGATAGATATTATAATAATGATCAAAAATTAAATTTATAAACTATTATTATTAAGATAGATATTAATTAAAAAATATTTACAAAACCTAAATTGATTCAAAATTCAAATAACTTAAATTACTTTATAATAATATTTAATTTTTTAAATTTATACTTCTTTTATAAGCATATATTTATATTATGTAAATAATATATTATTTAAATTATATTTGTCTCACTCATAATTTATTTTGTAATAAATATTTCTAAATAACTACACTAATAAATAATTAAAATGAATATTTAAAAATATAATAAATAGCAATAAAAATTAGATTTATTTATTATTAAGTAGTATTCAGTAGTTTAATGGTTTATGTATTTAGGCATTACGGGGTTTAAGAGTTTACTGATTTAACTTTATATGCATTTAGTAGGGCTGCTCACGGGACTCGAAGATTCGCGACCAGACCCGAAGTCTTGTCCCGAAAGAATCGGGACTGAGAAAATCTATTGACTTTGACTTTTCCCATCACGTTCTCTCACGTATTTTTTCTTTTTTGGTGTTGTGGTTGGGCCGAATGAGTGGGATGAATGTGTTACAGTCAGTTTTGTAGAGCTTGCTTTTTTGAAATATTTATATGTATTAATGCTTAACATATCATATTAATTAATGGCAATGCAGATGGCACAATCCAGTGGTAAACTAAAAATATAATAAATTGAAGATGATCACATCTCAAATGATCAAAGTACTGGTAAATCCAATCATCATCCTTTCATGAACCCTCATATTGTTACGGCAGGTTCTTCAATCCAAGTGTAAAAGAAAGTCAAGGTACATCTGAACCTCAATTTAAAATTCCTCTTGGCACTCTATATTGAGGGATTGTTTTTCTTTGTTTGTGAAGGAAAAGAAGAAATTATTTGATAGCATATCATCTCATTATTATAGAGTTTCATTGACTACCGACACTTGGACTAGCATTCAAAATTGTCTTATATATGTTTGATTGTTCATTTCATTGATTCTCAATGGAATATACATAAAAGGCTTTTGAACTTTTGTGTAATTAAAAGTCATTCTGGAGTTAATATTAGAAATGCTATTGAGTTTTGAATGAATGAATGGGGTTTGAGAAAGTTGATGTTCATTACTATTGACAATGCATCAAATAATGATGTTGCAGTTGAACAATTGAAAAAAAGGCTTGTGAAAAAAAATATTTTAGCTTTGAGAGGTGAGCATTTTCATATGAGATGTTGTGTTCATATCCTAAACTTAATTTTCAGAGATGGAATTACAATAGTTGAGGGTGCTATTCAAAAAATTAAAGGAGTGGTCAAATATGTGAGGAGCAGTCCTAAAAGATTAGATATGTTTAAGTTATGTGTTGAAGAAGCAAACTTGACATATGGATCTTCACTGCAATTAGATTGTCCTACAAGATGGAATTCGACTTATTTGATGCTACAAATTGATATAAAATATCAAAAAGAATTTGATGAGTTGGAGGACAATGACAAAAGGTTTTTGAAAGAGTTTGGTTCAAACGTTCCAACTGAGAGAGATTGAAAAAATTCCAAAATTTTGGCTCGTTTCTTGAAAACTTTTTATGAGTTAACTTGTAAATTTTCTGGCACATAATATTTTACCTCTAGTGTTTATTTTCATGAGATTAATCAAATTTTGAAAAAAATTGAGCTATGTGAAAATAGTAGAGATACAACGGTGTCTGAAATGGGTATGAAAATGAGGCATAAATTCAACAAATATTGGGGTTCTCTTCAGTCAACAAATATTATGCTTTTTGTAGCAGTAGTGTTGGATCCTAGATATAAGCTCATATATCTCAAGGTTAAGTACACTTAGCATTATAAAGAGGAATTCGCTAAAAATTTGGTGAAAAAGGTTATAAATGCTTTAAATGAGATGATGGTGATTATAAAGATTTAAATGAAGATGAATCAAAAGAAAATGATTTCTCTTCTACTGTGTTGAAGAAAAATGATGTTATCTTTGATGGTAGTGATACTTATGTTGATGATTTTTTTGTTGAATTGGAGAAAGAACAAGACGTTGCAGCTTAGGAAGAGTTGGATAGGTACTTGGAGGACAAACTTAAAAAAATAGAATTGATTCAAATCTTCTAAACTAGTGGAAGGTAAATGAGGTTAGTTATCCTTTTTTGGAAAATGTAGCAAGGGATGTATTTGCTATCCAAGCATCTACTATGGCCTACGAATCTACATTTAGCACTAGGGGGAGAACATTAGATAAATTTAGGAGTTCTTTAACACCTATTAAAGCTGAAGTTCTCATATGTCTACAAGATTGGTTTAGAAACTCAAACAAACCAATTGAAATTGAAGAATTAGTTCAAGACCTTCTTGATGATAATTAATCAGGTTAGTATACAAATCATGTAAATTTTAATTTCACTTTTTCTTATTTTATTCATTAAATTTAATAAAAATATGGTTCAATTACAATTTTAGAGGGATCACAAGATCCAAATATTCTTCCAACTATAGTTGGCCAACTAAATTTGGAATGGGCGTATTAAATTTTATAAGGTAATATTTTGTTTTTTTCTTACTCTTTCATCTTAGAAATTTATGTCTACATGATTCACACGTTTTCATCTTTGGTTGTCCTTCTATAGTGGATGATAAAAAAGGGAGGAGTTGTAGAAGAGATAATTAATTGGGTTTGGATTTTCGTTGCAGTTCCGGGACAGACCTTTGAAATGATTATTATCATGGTAGTTATTAGTTGTATTTTTTTGTTATATTAAGCTACCTAATTTTAGAAATTACTTAAGTAGTAATTGATGTTACCAATGTTTGTGGTCTTCTTTAGCAATTCCTTAATATTTTAAGTAATTGTTTAAAAAATGTAGTATTGCTATTATGGTTAGCATTCACTCGACTGACCAAAGTCAACTTGTGAAAAATCAAAGAACCAAATTAAGCACACAACTCGGTCCCGTTCTATTTAACATTCCTATACTTTCTGCACATCAAAGCGTTTGACAAGGTAATGGAACTCGTTTGTAGTATTTAGCCTATTTGATAAAACAAAATTGGCCCAATTTGAGTTTGAAAGATACATAACTAAGGAATGATAAATGGTAAAACAAAAGGTTTTGACATGAACTAACTTGGCCGGTTTGAAGAAAATAAATTGAAAAAAATGTCCTAACTCCATTCTCTCTCGAAACCATTTTATCCTACCCAAAATCCCCGATCTCCATCTCGTCCCGTCCCGATATTTTCAACCTATGGGATGGGTCTAGATCTTCAAAAAAAAATCTCCGAACTGTGGGAATTGACTGGAGATTTGTAATCCCCAACTCGTCCCGTCCCATGAGCACCCCTAGCAATGAGTGGTTTATAGGTTTTATTTAAAAAATAAAATAACAAAAATTTATATTTATTATTTTTTGATATTTTCAAAGGTTATAACCTTTGTAAATATAATAATTTTTAAATTTTTTTCAAATGTGAATACAATATTTAGTTATACTAATCATTATATTTATATATTATATAAATTCAATATAAACAATTTTATTGATAAATATTCTATTAATAATCAAAAAATAATTTAATAATCCATTAATAATAGATAGATATTAATTAAAATATAATTACAAAACTTAAAATGATTCAGAAGCAAAGAAAAATATATTACTATATAATAATTTTTTGTTTTTGAATTTTTTTTAATAAGTTTATCTATATTTTTTTGATGAACATTAATTAATATAAATTATATTTGTCTAACTCATAATTTATTTTGTTATTAATATTTATATATAAATAAACAAATAAATAATTAAAATGAAAATTTAAAATTATAATAAAAAAGATGAGATTTATTATTTATTATTTATTATTTAGGGATACCGGTTTAATTTAAATTAGATCCGTCTCATTAATAATTTATTTTGTAATTAATATTTTTATAAAAATAAACTAATAAATAATTAAAATACATATATAAAATTATACAGAATAAAAATTAAAATAAGATTTAAGATTTATTATTAATGTATACCAGTTTAATAGTTTAAGTATTTAGAGGTCTTGTCAATAGGAGTTTAGCGATTTATGTTTTTAGGCTTTTAGGGGTTTATAGGTTTTATATAAAAAAATAAAATAACAAAAAAAAATTCTATAATTTGTTATCATTTTCATAGGTTATAACCTTTGAAAATATAATAATATTTAATATTTTTTGAAATTTTAATACAATATTTAGTTATAATAATTTTAATAATTATATATCATATAAATTCAATATAAACAATTTTTTTGATAGATATTATAATAATGATCAAAAATGAAATTAATAAACTATTAATAATAAGATAGATATTAATTAAAAAATATTTACAAAACTCAAATTGATTCAAAATTAAATCAAAAAATATTAATGGATAAAAAATTTTAATTTTTAAATTTTTACTCATTTTATAAGCATATTTTTTTTATTAAAAATAAATTATTTAAAATATATTTGCCGCACTCATAATTTATTTTTTAATAAAAATTTATATAAAAATAAACTAATAAATTGAAATAAAAATTAGATTTCTTAATTAAGAAGTAGTATATAGTGGTTTATTAGTTTATGTATTTAGGCATTACAAGCATTAAGACTTTACTGATTTAACTGTGTATGCATTTAGTCGTTTATAGGTTTTATTTAAAAATAAAAAAAAATATTTATTTTTATTATTTTTTTATATTTTCAAAGGTTATAACCTTTTAAAATATAATAATTTTTAAATTTTTTTCAAATGTAAATTCAATATTTAGTTATAATTATCATTATATTTATATATCATATAAATTCAATATAAACAATATTATTGATAAATATTCTAATAATGATAAAAAATAAATTAATAATCTATTATTAATAAGATAGATATCAATTATATATAATTACAAAACCTATAATGATTCAGAAGGAAAGCAAAATATATTACTATATATTAATTTTTTATTTTGAATTTTTTTTTTCTTTTTAAAAGTTTATCTATATTATTTTGATTAAAAATAATTTTTATAAATTATATTTGTGTAACTCATAATTTATTTTGTAATTAATATTTATATAAAAATAAACATATAAATAATTAAATTTGAATATTTAAAATTAAAATAAAAAAATTGAGATTTATTCTTTATTATTTAGGATATACCGGTTTAATTTAAATTAGATCTGTCTCACTAATAATTTATTTTGTAATTAATATTTCTATAAAAATAAAATGATAAATAATTAAAATTAAAATTAAAATTATACTAAATAATTAGAATAATTTATTCTGTTCCTCTCTCAACTCTAGAATCATTGCTAAAGCTCTAACCAAAATAATAGGAGATTTTACTTTATCTCTATTATGTCTTATCATATTTGATGTTAAATCATTGGGCTATCAAAGGTAATTTGACTCATGTACGCTAATAGACTAAACCAAAGTTGTACCCCTATGTGTTGAAATAGCTAGTTGTTGAGGATGCAATTTATATTGATTATTGTAATTTCTTCTAAAATATCTCTCATGAACACACTCAAAGCAATTTTTTTAAAACATAGTTCACCTCTAAAAAATAACCACCTTGTAGCCTATTAGAACAAACTAGCCCCATGGCTGTTCGAGCAGGGCAAGAAGTCTGGTCTCTCTTTCAATCAAGAATCAATAAATTTATTTTATTGGGATGTCTAAGCCCCTTTTTTATATCCTCGTGGATATGAAAAGTATCATTTATTTCTTTTTATATTAAATGAGTTATGTATACAAGCTCACAAAACCCAAAAAGGTGTAGATGAATCATATTCAAATGTATAAAATGTTATAATCTTTGCTCAAAATATTAGTATTGCATATTGACACTTGAGGTCACAAATCAAAGGAAAAAGCCATAGTCATATTTCCAATCCCAAGAATTTTAGCTATAGAACGTTATAAAGAGTAATACTCGTGCTTTAACTATTTCTAGGGTCATGACTTTTGCTCTTGAGGAATGACCAAAGTTACAATCATTCCTAGTGAAATGACTTTGCAATATAAAGATAAAATGCATAAGATATGGTCATATCCAATACTATGACCCAGTATTATTGTGATTAAATATGTATTCATGATCATTCTTAGTGCCATAACAATATGTTAAATAGAGAGACACAAGTTATGGTATATTCTCATCGATATGATTTTGTGTTCTAGAGACAAAATATACAATCATGACCATTGCTAATGCTACAATAATCTAATGCAAGAAAGAGACTGAATCCATAACTCACCCCTTGAGTCATGACTTTTTGTTACATATACAAAAAGATAAATCTGTGACATTCCTAAAAGTTGTGAATTTTAATTTAAATTTAACATTAGTCATTTGATTATAAAAGTGCAAAACATGAGATTTAGGATTTAGGGTTTATGGATAAGGGTTAAAGTTTATGGTTTAAGGTTTAGGATTTAAAGTTAGGGTTTATGGTTTTTTTTGTTTTTTTTTCGGAAAATACACACTTTATTTATCATTTAGGCACACAAATTACAAGAGACTAAAAAGCTGACTAATTTATGCCATCCCACCAATTCCTATGCACCTTAATTATTCTATGCATAAAATACATAAAAAAACATAATGCCTAATAATTCCAAGCGTACGAATACAACTAAAATCACCTGGCATTCCTAGACTTCAGAGTTGGCATTGAGTCATTATGCGCACTACTTTCTTTCCATTCAGATTTGTTCAAGCCATTTGGAGGAACTTGAATGATGCACCATATTAAAACTATGCAAATATAAGATTGTGTATGTGTGTGACATGCAGCATCAAGCGTTTGCCTATGTCATTGCTATGCAATGGAATACATGTAAAACTGAATACCCATAAATCCACAAGTGCATATCTACGACACTTTGTCAATTCATTCTCACCTCTGAATTCTACAATCTTTTGGTCCAATGATACTCAAAAGAGTATCTCTTGGGTTAGAATGCTTCGTATTTGAGCTCCAAGAAGTGGCTGTTTGTTGCACCGACAAAATATCAAAAAATATGCATGTATCGGTGTGCATGTATGATGATGTCCATCTCATAGTCTAATTATCTACGCGTACAACCAAGCTAGAATACAAGTAAAATTACAAAATGTTATAAAGATGGGTCTTCTGCTCTCGGGAGTGTAGAATCACCTAATGTGTATTTACAAAATGCATTAGTAGGCCCCACTTAGAGATACTCATGGGTCCAGTTTCCCCCATTGCATGCTACATAGAAAACAGAAAAGATTATGTGTGTTAGTATGTAATGATCCGTCTCTACAAGTACATGGTGCATACAAAGTCCAAAATACAAATAAGACTGCAAACATAAATTACAAGTTTGAATCTTTCGCTCCCGTGTGGCTGGTCTGGACTCCATTGCTTACTGGCCATACTTGGTGATGCTTCAGATTTTACCGGCTCTCCAATTAATCATGGATTACCCACTACTCCTATTGGGCAATGGTTGGGTGGCCCTCTATGCTGCCTTATACGGCTAGTGGGACCCACTCCTAGCTAACTCCTGGTTTTACTCCCGACCACTTTGCTCGGTCTCGTCAGTTGTCTGAATGTTATCATCCAGGCTTGCTAGTGGGGCCCTCTAAAAGCTGGTGACACATACCTCTGGCTGCTTCTAGGACTTGTTGGCCCCTCTAAATGCTACACCAAAATTAACAAGAATATGTGCACGTGTGTACTGTGGTCTGTCGCTATGTGTGTGTGGTGCAGTAGTATCAGGATTTAGGAGTTTAGTAATTTAAGTATTTAGGTATTTTGTAGTTTATAGGTTTTATTTAAATAATTAAATAACAAAAAAATTATTTTTATGATTTTTTCTCATTTTCAAGGTTATAACCATTGAAAATATTATAATTTTTAATTTATTTTCAAATGTTAATACAATATTTAATTATAATAATCATAATATAAATATCATGTAAATTCAATATAAATAATTTTATTGATCGATATTATAATACTGATCATAAAATAGATTAATAAACTATTATTAATAAGATAGATATTACTTAAAATAGATTTGAAAAATCTAAAATGATTCAAAATCAAAGTAAAATATATTACTAAATAATAATTTTTTATTTTTAAATTTTTTATTCTTTTTATAAGCTTATAAATTTTTTTGATTAAGAAAAATTATTTAAATTATATTTGTCTCATTCATAATTTTATTTTGCAATTAATATTTCTATAAAACTAAACTAATAAATAATTAAAATGAATATTGAAATTATAATGAATACAAATAAAAATGAGATTTATGATTAATTATTTAGGGTATACCGGCTTAATGGTTTAAAAATTTAGGAGTTTAGGAGTTTAGGAGTTTAGTAATTTAAGTGTTTAGGCATTTAGTAGTTTATGTTATTTATTTAAATAATTAAATAACAAAAAAAAATATTTTTCGAATTTTTTATCAATTTTGAAGGTTATAATTTTTATAAATATAATAATTTTTAAATTTTTTTCAAATGTGAATACAAAATTTAGTTATAAAACTTAATAATTATATATCATGTAAATTAAAAATAAACAATTTTATTGATAGATATTAATAAACTAAATATAAAGATAAATATAAATATAATAATGATCAAAAAATAAATTAATAAACTATTATATATTGATAGATATTTATATATTCTTTATAAATACTTAAACCTTTAAAGATGGTTTAAATATTTAAGTATTTAAGGGTTTTGGAGTTTTGGTGTTTAGGAGTTTAATGATTTAAGCATTTAGGCATTTAGTAGTTTATAGGTTTTATATAAACATTAAAATAACAAAATATTTTTTTTGTGATTTTATCTTATTTTCAAAGATGATAAACTTTAAAACTATATTGATTTTTAAATTATTTTCAAATGTAAATTTAATATTTAGTTAAAATAATCTTTATAATTATATATCATTTAAAATCAATATAAACAATATTATTAATAAATATTCTAATAATGATCAAAAAATAAATTAATAATCTATTATTAATAAGATAGATATCAATTAAAATATAATTACAAAACCTTAAATGATTCAGAAGCAAAGCAAAATATATTACTAAATAATAATTTTTTTTTAAAAAAAATTTCTTTTAAAAAGTTTATCTATAATTTTTTGATGAAAATAATTTATATAAATTATTTTTTCCTAGCTCAATTTATTTTGTAATTAATATTTATATATAAATAAACAAATAAATAATTAAAATGAATATTTAAAATTATAATGAAAAAAATGAGATTTATTATTTATTATTTAGGGATACTGTTCTAATTTAAATTAGATCTGTCTCACTAATAATTTATTTTGTAATTAATATTTCTATAAAAAAACTGATAAATAATTAAAATAAAAATTTAAAATTATACTGTATAAAAATTAAAATGAGATTTATGATTTTTTATTAATCTATTACCAGTTTAATGGAATAAGTATTTAGAGGTTTTGTCGTTTAGGAGTTTAGCAATTTATGTTTTTAGGCTTTTAGTGATTTATAGGTTTTAATTAAAAAATAAAATAACAAAAAAATGTTCTATAATTTGTTATCATTTTCATAGGTTATAATCATAGAAAATATAATAATATTTACAATTTTTGAAATGTGAATACAATATTTAGTTATAATAATATTAATATTTATATATCATATAAATTCACTATAAACAATTTTATTGATAGATAATATAATAATGATCAAAAATTAAATTAATAAACTATTAATAAAAAGATAGATATTAATTAAAAAATATTTACAAAACCCAAATTGATTCAAAATTAAAGTAAAATATATTACTGGATAATAATTTGTAATTTTTAAATTTTTACTTCTTTTATAAGTGTATATATATTTTAAATTATATTTGTCGCACTCATAATTTATTTTGTAATAAATATTTTTATAAAATTAAATTAATAAATAATTAAAATGAATATTTAAAATTATAATAAATAGAATTAAAAATTAGATTTATTAATTATTAAGTAGTATATATCAGTTTTATGGTTTATGTATTTTGGCATTACGGGGATTAGGAGTTTACTAATTTAACTTTGTATGGATTTAGTGGTTTATAAGTGTTATTTAAAAAAATATCAAAAAATTTATTTTTATTATTTTTTGATATTTTCAAAGTTTATAAACTTTGAAAATATAATAATTTTTAAATTTTTTTAAAAATTAAATACTATATTTAGTTATAATAATCATTATATTTATATATCTTATAAATTCAATATAAATATTTTTAATTATAAATATTCTAATAATGATCAAAGAATAAATTAATAATGTATTATTAATAAGATATAAATCAATTTAAATATAATTACAAAACCTAAAATGATTCAGAAACAAAGTAAAATATATTACTATATAATAATTTGTTGTTTTGAATTTTTATTCTTTTAAAAAGTTTATCTATATTTTTTTGATGAAAAATAATTATATAAATTATATTTGTCTAACTCAATTTATTTTGTAATTAATAATTATATAAAAATAAATAAATAAATAATTAAAATAAATATTTTAAATTATAATGAAAAAAATAATATTGAGGTTTATTATTTATTATTTAGGGTATACCGGATTAAAATGATTATCTATTTAGGGTTTTAGAAATTTCGGAGTTATTGATTTAAGTATTTAGGCATTTAGTGGGTTATAGGATTTATTTAAACATTGAAATAACAAAAAAATTATTTTTGTTATTTTTTTACATTTTCAAAGGTTATAACATTTGAAAATATAATAATTTTAAAATTTTATTATAATGTGAATAAAATATTTAGTAATATTAATCATTATAATTATATATAATATAAACAAATTATAAATAATTTTATTGATAGATATGATACAATTATCAAAAAATAAATTAATAAACTATTATTAATATGATAGATATAAATTAAAATATAATTACAAAACCTAAAATGATTCAAAATCAAAGTAAAATTTATTAATAAATAATAATTTTTTGTTTTTAAATTTTTATTTCTTTTTATAAGATTATATTTTTTTTATTAAATGTAAATTAATAATATTATATTTGTCTGACTAATTATTTATTTTATAATTAATATTTATATAAAAAATAAACTAATAAATATTTAAAATGAATATTTAAAATTATAATGAATACAAATTAAAATGAGATTTAAGATTTATTATTGCTATATATGTAATTTATTTTTTGATAATCTGTTTGTATAACCAAATATTTTTTCTTTTTAAATATTTTCATGTAAGTGCAGGAAAGGAAATATTAAGAGGCCTGGGATGCAGTAGTAGCACAATAACAGACGTCTCGTTGACCGGACAGTCGGCCGAAATTAGAACAGAGCCTGACCCATCTAATGATCCGACCTGCTCTAGTTAAATGAACCGAGAGAAATTTTAATATAAAATGTTTTGTAATTTTATTTTCGGGTGGTTGTTTTTGACCGGTGGAATTGTTCATCGTCTCTCTCCCTTCTCTCTGTGTGATTTATCGTGACTATTCTGTGTACTACATACTATAATCATTTCTATTGCTTTAATCTGTAACGCATAAGCATTTTCTTGTGGATTTAGTTAGTCGTACTTAGCGACTAGCGAACCACATTTTTTTCGGTGTTTATATCTCATTTTTTGATTCTATAATGGAGGGTTGCTGAATTGGGATATATATATTGCTTGTTTTCTGTTGTTTCTATGTTTCTATATCTCAATCTCACTACCATGGAAGCATAATTGCCCAACAATTATATATGGTATACCGGTTTAATGGATCGATTATTTAGGTGGTTTGTCATTTAGGAGTTTAGTAATTTATGTTTTTAGGCATTTAGTGGTATATAGGTTTTATTTATATAATAAAAATTAAAATTTTTTTTTATTTTTTTTAGATTTTCAAAGGTTATAACCTTTAAAAATAAAATAATATTTAAAATCTTTGAAATGTGAATACCATGTATAATTATATTAATCTTATTAATTATATAAGATTTAAATTCAAATTAAATAATTTTAATGATATATATTATAATAATGATCAAAAATTAAATTAATAAATTATTATAAATAATATAAATATTAATTAAAATATATTTACATAACACAAAATGATTCAAAATCAAATAAAAATATATTACTAAATAATAATATTTAATTTTTAAATTTTTCCATCTTTTTATATGCTTATATTTTTTTACGATTAAAAATAAATTATATAAATATCTGTCTCACTCGAAATTTATTTTGTAATTAAATTTTCTAAAAATTAAAATATAAATAATTAAAATGAATATTTAAAATTATAATAAATAGAAATAAAAATAAGATTTATTATTTATTAAGTAGTATACAGCTGTTATAAGGTTTAAGTATTTAGTTGTTTCACATTTTATGAGCTACTGATTTAAGTAAGTAAACATTTAGTGGTCTATAGTTTTTATTTAAAAAATAAATAACAAAAAATTTATTTTTTGTATTCTTCTCATTTTTTAAGATTAAAACCTTTGAAAATATTATAATTTTTAAATTTTTTTCAAAAGTGAATACAATATTTATTTATAATAATCATAATAATAATATATCATATAAATTCAATATAAACAATTTTATTGATAGATATTCTAATAATTATCAAAAAATAAATTAAATATCTATTATGAATAAGATTGATATTACTTAAAATATAATATCAAAACCTAAAATGATTCAAAAACAAAGCAAAATATATTACTTAATAATAATTATTTGTTTTTAAATTTTTATTAATTTTATAAGCTTGTATATTTTTTGATGAAAAATAATTTTTATAAATTATATTTTTAATTCATAATTTATTTTATAATTAATATATATATATATATATAAACTTAACAATAAAATGAATTTTTTAAATTATAATGAAAACAAATAAAAATGAGATTTTTTAATTATTATTTAGGGTATACCATTTTAAAGAATTATCTATATAGGTGTATCGGGATTTTGTAGTTTAGTGATTTAAGTGTTTAGGCTATTAGTGATTTATAGGTTTTATTTAAACAATGTAATAACAAAAAAAAATATTTTTTTTATTTTTTCACATGTTCAAAGGTTATAATCTTTGAAAATATAAAAATTTTAAAACTTTTTTCAAAAGTGAATACAATATTTAGTTATAATAATTATTAAATTTATATATCATATAAATTTAATATAAATATTTTCATTAATAAATATTCTAATAATGATCAAAAAATTAATTAATAATCGATTATTAATAAGTTATATATCAATTAAAATATAATTACAAAACCTAAAATGATTCACAAACAAAGTAAAATATATTATTATATAATATTTTTTTGTTTTTAATTTTTTTCTTATTTTATTAAGTTTATCTATATATTTTGTTGAAAAATAATTTATATAAATTATATTTGTATAACTTATAATTTATTTTGTAATTAATATTTATATAAAAATAAACAAATAATTAATTAAAATGAATATTTAAAAGTATAATGAAAAAAATAAAAATGAGATTTATTATTTATTATTTAGGATATACATGTTTAAAATATTTATCTATTTAGGGTTTTCGAGATTTAGAACTAATTGATTTAAATATTTAGGCATTTAATGGTTTATAGGTTTTATTCAAACAATAAAATATAAAAAATTTATTTTTGATATTTTTTCAAATTTTGAAAGGTTATAACATTTGAAAATATAATAATTTTAAAATTATTTAAAAATGTGAATACAATATTTAGTAATAATATATATTATAACTATATATAATATAAACTAAATCTAAAAAATTTTATTGATAGATATTATATCAATTATCAAAAAATAAATTAATAAACTATTATTAATATGATAGATATAAATTAAAATATAATTAAAAAACCTAAAATGATTCAAAATAAAAGTAAAATTTAATACTAAATAATATTTTTTTTTAGTTTTTGCATCATTTTATAAGCTTATTTGTTTGTTTGATGAAAAATATATTATTTAAATTATATTTGTATCACTCCTAATTTATTTTGTAATTAATATTTCTATAGATTATTTAAATTATATTTAAGGTTTACGAGTTTAAATGTTTAAGTATTTAGGGCTTCGGGGTTTAACAGTTTAGATTTTTATTTATTTAGGCATTTAATAGTTTATAAGTTTTATTTAAACAATGATATAACAAAAAATTTATTTTTGTTATTTGTACACATTTTTTAAGGTTATAACCTTTTAAAATATAACAATTTTTAAATTTTTTTATTTGTGAATACTATATTTAGTTATAATAATCTTAATAATTATATATTATGTTAATTCAATATAAACATTTATATTGATAGATATTATATTAATGATCAAAAAATAAATTAATAAACTATTATTAAAAGATATATATTTTTTAAAATATATTTGCAAAACGTAAATTTATTCAAAATCAAAGTAAAATATAATACTAAATAATAATTTGTTTGATGTTTTGCTTCTTTTTATATGTTTATATTCTTTCCATTAAAAGTAAAATATTTAAATTATATATGTCTTCCACATAATTTATTTTTAATTTATAATTCTATAAAAATAAACTAATAAATAATTAAAATGAATATTTAAAAATATAATGAATACAAATAAATTTAAGAATTATTATTTATTATTCAGGATATATTAGTTTAATGGTTTAAGTATTTAGGTGTTTTTTGGTTTAGTGATTTAAGTGTTTAGGACATTAGTGATTTATAGTTTTTATATAAAGAATACAAAAATAAGAAATTAAATTTTTTGATTTTTTTTTTTAATTTTTGAAGGTTATAACCTTTGAAATTATAATAATTTTTGATTTTTTTTAAATGTGTATATAATATTCAGTAATAATAATCTTAATAATTATATATAATGTAAATTCAATATAAATAATTTTATTAATAGATATTATAATATTGATCAATAAATAATTAATAAACTATTATTAATAAGAATGATATAAATTAAAATATAATTGAAAAATCTAAAAAGATTCAAAATAAAAATAAAATATATTACTAAAAAATAAATTTTTGTTTTTAAAATTTTGCCTCTTTTTATAACGATATATATTTTTTTAATGAAAAATAAATTATTTAAATTAGATCTGTCTCACTAATAATTTATTTTGTAATTAATATTTCTATAAAAATAAATTAATAAATAATTAAAATACATATTTAAATTATACTGAATAAAAATTAAAATAAGATTTAAGATTTATTATTAATGTATACCAGTTTAATAGTTTAAGTATTTAGAGGTTCTGTAAATAGGAGTTTAGCAATTTATCTTTTTAGGCTTTTAGTGGTTTATAGGTTTTATATAAAAAAATAAAATAACAAAAAAAATTCTATAATTTGTTATCATTTTCATAGGTTATAACCTTTGAAAATATAATAATATTTAATATTTTTTGAAATGTGAATACAATATTTAGTTATAATAATTTTAATAATTATATATCATATAAATTCAATATAAACAATTTTATTGATAGATAATATAATAATGATCAAAATTTAAATTAATAAACAATTAATAAAAAGATTGATATTAATTAAAAAATATTTACAAAACCCAAATTGATTCAAAATTAAAGTAAAATATATTACTGGATAATAATTTTTAAATTTTTACTTCTTTTTTAAGCATATATTTTTTTGGTTTATAAATAAATTAATAAAATATATATGTCGCTCTCATAATTTAATTTGTAATAAATATTTCTATAAAAATAAACTAATAAAGAATTAAAATTAATATTTAAAATTATAATAAATAGAAATAAAAATTAGTTTTAATAATTATTTAATAGTATATAGCATTTTAATGGTTTATGTTTTTAGGCATTATGAGGTTTAGAAGTTTACTGATTTAACTGTGTATGAATTTAGTTGTTTATAGATTTTATTAAAAAAATAATAATAAAAAATTTATTTTTATTATTTCTTGATATTTTCAAAGGTTATAACCTTTGAAAATATTATAATTTTTAAAATTTTTTCAAATGTGAATACAATATTTAGTTATAATAATCAATATATTTATATATTATATAAATTCAATATAAACAATTTTATTGATAAATATTTTAATAATGATTACAAAATAAATTAATAATCTATTATTAATAAGATAGATATCAATTAAATTATAATTACAAAACCTAAAATGATTAAGAAGAAAAGCAAATTATATTACTATATAATAATTGTTTGTTTTGAAATTTTTTAAAAAAAAAGTTTATCAATAATTTTTTGATTAAAAATAATTTATATAATTAATATTTGTCTAACTCAATTTATTTTGTAATTAATATTTATATATAAATAAACAAATAAATAATTAAAATAAATATTTAAAAATATAATAAATAGCAATAAAAAATAGATTTATTAATTTTTAAGTAGTATTTAGTGGTTTAATGGTTTATATATTTAGACATTATGGGGTTTAGAAGTTTACTGATTTAACTTTATATGCATTTAGCAGGGCTGCTCACGAGACTCGGAGAATCGCGACCCGACCCGAAGTCTTGTCCTTAAAGAATCAGGAGTGAGAAAAATTTATTGACTTTGACTTTTCGCGTCCCATTCTGTCACGTAATTTTTCTTTTGGGATGGTTCCGGATCTTAAGCAATATCTATCCTAATAACCGTCCCGTCCTAAAAAACCAAAAATAGAACCATGAATATATATATATATATATATATATGAAGATGCCACCAATTTCACTACTGCCCATCCAATTCCGACGCACCTATTAATGTTCCGATGAGTTCTAGGCCATCTCACGCCGTTCCAGCCGTTTTCAGTTAGGTCCAGCCCTTGTCCGTCGCACTTCTGATTGCCTCCACCGTGTCTCAGATGCCACCACACATTTGGTTTGTTTTTCTGACGAGAATTGAGTGATTAATTAATAATAATAATATTATTATTATTATGTGTCTCAGCTAGTTTTGTTGAGTATTGGTTGCGGTGTTGTGGTTCGGCCAAATGAGTGGGCTGAATGGGTTATAGTAAGTTTTGTAGAGTTTGCTTGTTTGAAATATTTATATGTATTTATTCTTGACATATCATATTAATTAATGGCAATGCAGATGGTACAATCCATAGGTAAATGAAAAATACAATAAATTGAAGATGATCACATCTCAAATGATCAAAGTACTGGTAAATCCAATCATCATCCTTTAACGAACCCTCTTATTGTTATGGCAGGTTCTTCAATTCCAATTGTAAAAGAAAGTCAAGGTACATCTGAACCTCAAGCTCATAAAAATTATAAGTCTGCCATTTGGGAAACTTATAAGATATTAGTTGATCCAGAGAGAAATGAAACTAGTAGGGCAGCTTGTATATGGTGTAGGAAAGAATAATTCGCAAAAAAGTGATCAAGGTACTTCGGGTTTATAGAAATACTTGAGAGAGACTTGTAGGAAATTTCAACACAAAAAAGAATGAATAGAAGCTCACAAAGGTAAAGACAAGTCACAATCTTTGTTGAGTTTCACTAAAGGTTCTAGTTAAGAGGATAACAAATTAACTTGTTGGCAATTTGATCAACAACTAGTTAGGGAGGCTTTGGTGAAAATTATCATAAAAGATGAATTGCCTTTTTGTTTTGTTGAGAGTAATGATATTAATGAGTTTTGTGAAGTTGGTGTGCCTCAATTTAAAATTACATCTAGGCACTCTATGTTGAGGGATTATTTTTCTTTGTTTGTGAAGGAAAAGAAGAAATTATTTGATAGCATATTATCTCATTGTTGTAGAGTTTCATTGACTACCGACACTTGGACTAGCATTCAAAATTTGTCTTATATATGTTTGACTGTTCATTTAATTGATTCTCAATGGAATATGCATAAAAGGCTTTTGAACTTTTGTGTAATTAAAAGCCATTCTGGAGTTAATATTAGAATTGCTATTGAGTTATGAATGAATGAATGGGGTTTGAGAAAGTTGATGTGCATTACTGTTGACAATGCATCAAATAATGATGTTGCAATTGAACAATTGAAAAAAAGGCTTGTGAAGAAAAGTGTTGTACCTTTGAGAGGCGAGCATTTTCATATGAGATGTTGTGCTCATATCCTAAACTTAATTGTCAGAGATGACATTGCAGTAGTTGAGGGTGCTATTCAAAAAATTAGACGTGTAGTGAAATATGTGAGGAGCAGTCCTAAAAGATTTGATATGTTTAAGTTATGTGTTGAAGAAGCAAACTTGACATATGGATCTTCTTTGCAATAAGATTGTCCTACAAGATGGAATTCAACTTATTTGATGCTACAGACTGATGTAATATATCAAAAAAAATTTGATAAGTTGGAGGATAAAGACAAAAGGTTTTTGAAGGAGTTTGGTTTAAACGTTCCAACTGAGAGAGACTGAACAAACGCCAAAATTTTGGCTCGTTTCTAGTAAACTTTTTATGAGGTAACTTGTAAATTTTCTGGCTCATAATATTCTATCTCTAGCATTTATTTTTTTAAGATTATTCGAATTTTGAAAAAAATTGAGCTTTGTGAAAATAGTAGAGATACAATGGTGTCTGAAATGGGGATGAAAATGAGGCATAAATTCGACAAATATTGGGGTTCTCTTCAGTCAACAAATATTATTCTTTTTGTAGCAGTAGTGTTGAATCCAAGATATAAGCTCAAATATCTCAAGGTTAAGTACACTTAGCATTATGGAGATAAATTGGCTAAAAATTTGGTCAAAAAGGTTATAAATGCTTTAAATGAGATGATGGATGATTATAAAGATTTAAATGAAGATGAATCAAAAGAAGATGATTTCTCTTCTACTGTGTTGAAGAAAAATGAATATTTCTTTGATGGTAGTGATACTTATGTTGATGATTTTTTTGTTGAATTGGAGAAAGAACAAGACATTGCATCTTAGGAAGAGTTGGATAGGTACTTGGAGGACAAACTTAAAAAAATAGAATTGATTCAAATCTTCTAAACTAGTGGAAGGTAAATGAGGTTAGTATCCTTCTTTGGAAAATGTAGCAAGGGATGTATTTGCTATCCAAGCATCTACTGCGGACTACGGATCTACATTTAGCACTAGGGGGAGAACTTTAGATAAATTTAGGAGTTCTTTAACACCTATTAAAGCTGATGTTCTCATATGTCTAAAAGATTGGTTGAGAAACTCAAACCAACCAATTGAAATTGAAGAATTAGTTCAAGACCTTCTTGATGACAATGAATCAGGTTAGTATACAATTCTTGTAAAATGATAATTTCACTTTTACTTATTCTATTCATTCAATTCAATAAAAATTTTGTTCAATTACAATTTTCAGAGGGGTCACAAGATCCAAATATTCTTCCAACTATAGTTGGCCAACTAAATTTGGAATGGGTGTATTAAATTTTATAATTTAATATTTTGTTTTTTTATTACTCTTTCATCTTAGAAATTTATGTCTACATGATTAACACACTTTCATCTCTGGTTGTCCTTCTACTATGGAGGAAGAAAAGGGAGGAGTTGTAGAAGAAATAATTAATTGGGTTTGGATTTTCGTTGCTGTTCCGGGACGACCTTTGAAATGATTATTATCATGGTTGTTATTAGTTGTATTTTTTTTGTTATATTAAGTTGCCTAATTTTAGCAATTACTTAAGTACTAATTGTTGCTACCAATGTTTGTGATCATCTTTAGCTATTCCTTAATATTTTAAGTAATTGTTTAAAAAATGTAGTATTGCTATTATGGTCAACTTTCACTCGGCTGACAAAGGCAACTTGTGAAAAACAAAGAACCAAATTAAGCACACAACTCGGTCCTGTTCTATTTATCATATCTATCCTTTTCTGCACATCAAAGCTTTTCACAAGGTAATGGAACTTGTTTGCGGTATTCAGCCTATTTGACAAAACAAAATTGGCCCAATTTGAGTTTGAAAGATACATAACTAAGGAATTATAGATGGTAAGACAAAAGGTTTCGACATTAACTAACTTGACTGGTTTGAAGAAAATAAATTGAAATAAATGTCAAACTCAGTTCTGTCCTAGAACCATTTTCTACTACCCAAAATCCCCAATCTCCGCCCCGTCCAGTCCCGATATTTTCAACCTTTGGGACTGGTCTGGATCTTCAAAATAAAATCTCCGAACTGTGAGAAGGGACTGGAGATTTGTAATCCCCATCCCGATATTTTAATAATTTTATCTATATTTTTTTGATGAAAAATAATTTATATAAATTATATTTGTCTAACTCATAATTTATTTTGTAATTATTATTTATATATAAATAAACAAATAAATAATTAAAATGAATATTTAAAATTATAATAAAAAAATGATATTTATTATTTATTATTTATTATTTAGGGATACAACTTTAATTTAAATTAGATCCGTCTCACTAATAATTTATTTTGTAATTAATATTTTTATAAAAATAAATTGATAAATAATTAAAATATAAATTTTAAATTATACTGAATAAAAATAAAAATGAGATTTAATATTTATTATTAATGTATAACAGTTTAATAGTTTAACTATTTAGAGGTTTTGTAGATAGGAGTTTACCGATTTATGTTTTTAGGTTTTAGTGGTTTATAGGTTTTATATAAAAAATAAAAAAACAAAAAAAAATTCTTTAATTTGTTATCATTTTTATAGGTTATAACCTTTGAAAAAATAATAATATTTACAATTTTTTGAAATGTGAATACAATATTTAGTTATAATAATATTAATATGTATATATCATATAAATTCAATATAAACAATTTTATTGATAGACAATATAATAATGATCAAAAATTAAATTAATAAACTATTAATAAAAAGATAGATATTAATTAAAAAATATTTACAAACCCCAAATTCATTCAAAATTAAAGTAAAATATATTACTGAATAATAATTTGTAATTTTTAAATTTTTACTTCTTTTAGAACCCTATATTATTTTTTATTAAAAATAAATTAATTAAATTATATTTATCGCACTCATACTTTATTTTGTAATAAATATTTAAATAAAAATAAACTAATAAATAATTAAAATAAATATTTAAAATTATAATAAATAGAAATAAAAATTTGAATTATTAATTATTAAGTAGTATATAGCAGTTTAATGGTTTATGTATTTAGGCATTACGGGGTTTAGGAGTTTACTGATTTAACTATGTATTCATTTAGTGGTTTATTGGTGTTAATTAAGAAAAAAAATAAAAAAAAATTATTTTTATTATTTTTTGATATTTTCAAAGGTTATAACCTTTGAAAATATGATAATTTTTAAATTTTTTTTAAAAGTGAATAAATATTTATTTATAATAATCATAATAAATATATATCATATAAATTCAATATAAACAATTTTATTGATAGATATTTTAATAATTATAAAAAAATAAATTAAAAATCTATTATGAATAAGATTGATATTACTTAAAATATAATATCAAAACCTAAAATGATTCAGAAGCAAAGCAAAATATATTTCTTAATAATAATTATTTGTTTTTAAATTTTTATTCTTTTTATAAGCATATGTATTTTTTGATGAAAAATAATTTTTATAAATTATATTTTTAACTCATAATTTATTTTTAATTAATATATATATATATATATAAATAACTAAACAATCAAAATGAATTTTTAAAATTAAATTGAAAACAAATAAAAATGAGATTTATTAATTATTATTTAGGGGATACTTGGTTAAATGATTATCTATATAGGGGTATCGAGATTTTGTAGTTTAGTGATTTTAGTGATTAGGCATTTAGTGATTTATAGATTTTATTTACACAATGAAATAAAAAAAAATATTTTCTTTTGTTTTTTCACATGTTCAAAGGTTATAATCTTTGAAAATATAATAATTTTAAAATTGTTTTTAAAAGTAATTACAATATTTAGTTATAATATTATTAAATTTATATATTATATAAATTAAATATAAATAATTTTATTGATAAATATTCTTATAATGATTAAAAAATAAATTAATAATCTATTATTAATAAGTTAGATATCAATTAAAATATAATTTCAAAACCTAAAATGATTCAGAAAAAAGTAAAATATATTACTATAAAATAATTTTTTGTTTTAAATTTTTTTCTTATTTTAATAAGTTTATCTATATTTTATTGTGAAAAATAATTTATATAAATTATATTTTTCTAACTTATAATTTAATTTGTATTTAATATTTATATAAAAATAAACAAATAAATAATTAAAATGAATATTTAAGATTATAATGAAAAATATAAAATAGAGATTTATTATTTATTAATTAGGATATACCTGTTAAAAAAATTATCTATTTAGGGTTTTCGAGATTTAGAAGTTATTGATTTAAGTATTTAGGCAATAATGGTTTATAGTTTTTATTTAAACAATGATATAACAAAAAATTTATTTTTGATATTTTTTCAAATTTTCAAATGTCATAACATTTGAATATATAATAAATTTAAAATTTTTTAAAAATGTGAATACAATATTTAGTTATAATAATTATTATAACTATATATAATATAAAATAAATATAAACAATTTTATTGATTAATATTATATCAATTATCACAAAATAAATTAATAAACTATTATTAATATGATAGATATAAATTAAAATATAATTAAAAAAACTAAAATGATTCAAATCAAAATAAAATTTATTACTAAATAATAATTTTTTTTAGTTTTTGTATCATTTTATAAGCTTATATATTTTTTTGATGAAAAATATATTATTTAAATTATATTTGCCACTCATAATTTATTTTGTAATTAATATTTCTATAAATTATTTAAATTATATTTAAGGTTTATGAGTTTAAAGGTTTAGGTATTTATGGACTTCGGGGGTTAGGAGTTTATAGATTTATGTATTTATGAATTTAATAGTTTATAAGTTTTATTTAAATAATGATATAACAAAAAATTTATTTGTTATTTTTTCTCATTTTTTAAAGGTTATAACCTTTGAAAATATAACAATTTTTAAATTTATTTTATATGTGAATACTATATTTAGTTATGATAATCTTAATAATTATATATCATGTTAATTCAATATAAATAATTATATTGATAGATATTATATTAATGATCAAAAAATAAATTAATAAACTATTATTAATAAGATATGTATTTTTTAAAATCTATTTGCTAACAAAAATTTATTCAAAATCAAAGTAAAATATATTACTTAATTATAATTTTTTTGATGTTTTGCTTCTTTTTATAAGTTTATATTTTTTGTTATTAAAAGTAAATTATTTAAATTATATATGTCTTCCACATAATTTAATTTTAATTTATAATTCAAAAAAAATAAACTAATAAATAATTAAAATGAATATTTAAATTATAATGAATACAAATAAAATTGAGATTTATTATTTATTATTCAGGATATACTAGTTTAATGGTTTAAGTATTAATGTGTTTTGGGGTTTTGTGATTTAAGTGTTTACGACTTTAGTGATTTATAGTTTTTATTTAAAGAATGAAAAAATAAAAAATTAAATTTTTTGATTTTTTTTAATTTTTGAAGTTTATAACCTTTGAAAATATAATAATTTTTAATTTTTTTTAAATGTTAATATAATATTTAGTTATAATATTCTTAATAATTATATATAATGTAAAATCAATATAAATAATTTTATTAATAGATATAATAATGATCAATAAAAAATTAATAATCTATTATTAATAAGAATGATATAAATTAAAATATAATTGCAAAAACTAAAATGATTAAAAAACAAAATAAAATATATTACAAAATAATAAATTTTTGTTTTTAAAATTTTGCTCTTTTTATAAGCATATATATTTTTTTGATAAAAAATAAATTATTTAAAATAGATTAGTCTCACTAAAAATTTATTTTGTAATTAATATTTCTATAAAAATAAACTGATAAATAATTAAAATACAAATTTAAAATTATACTTAATAAAAATTAAAATGAGATTTATGATTTATTATTAATGTATACCAATTTAATAGTTTAAGTATTAAGAAGTTTTGTCATTTAGGAGTTTAGCAATTTATGTTTTTTGGCATTTAGTTGTTTATAGGTTTTATTTAAACAATAAAATAACAAAAAAAAATTGTAATTTTTTGTCATTTTCATAGGTTATAACCTTTGAAAATATAAAATTTAAAATTTTTTTAAATGTGAATATAATATTTAGTTATACTAATCTTAATAATTATATATAATGTAAACTAAATATAAATAATTTTATTAATAGATATTATAATAATGATCAATAAATAAATTAATAAACTAGTATTAATAAGAATGATATAAATTAAAATATAATTGTAGAATCTTAAATGATTCAAAATCAAAATAAGATATATTACTAAATAATAATTTTTTATTTAAAAAATTTTCCCTATTTTTATAAGCACATATATTTTTTGATGATAAATAAATTATTTAAATTATATCTGTCTCACTAATAATTCATTTTGTAATTAATATTTCTATAAAAATAAATTGATAAATAATTAAAATGAATATTAGAAATTATAATGAATACTAATAAAAAGAGATTTATAATTTATTATTTAGGGTATACCTAATTAATGGTTTAAGTTTTTTGTGGTTTTGGGGTTAATGAGTTTATTGAATTATATGGTTGCACATTTAGGTGTTTATAGGTTTTATTTAATCTATGAAATAACAAAAAATTTATTATTATGAATTTTCGTGATTTTCAAAGGTTAATACCTTTGAAAATATAATAATTTTTTAATCTTTCTAAAATATGAATGCAATACTTAGTTATAATAATATTAATAATTATATTTGATGTAAATTTAATATAAAAAATTGTATTAATATATATTATTATATGATCGAAAAATAAATTAATAAACTATAATTAATAAGATAGATATTAATTAAAATATATTTGCAGAACCTAAAATAATTCAAAATCAAATTAAATTATATTACTAAATAAAATTTTAAATTTTTGAAATTTTATTTATTTTTATAAGCTTATTTTTTTTCATAAAAAAGTATTTATTTAAATTATAAATGTCTCACTCATTATTTAATTTGTAATTAATATTTCTATAAAAATAAATTAAAAAATAATTAAAATGAATATTTAAAATTATAATGAATACAAATAAAAATGAGATTTATTATTTATTATTTACGTTATATATGTTTAATAGTTTAAGTATTTAGGAGATTTTGGTGTTTAGGAGTCTAGAGATTTAAATGTTTAGTCATTTAGTGGTTTATAAGTTTTATTTAAATAATAAAATAATAAAAAAATTATTTTTGTGATTTTTTATCATTTTTGAAGGTTATAACCTTTGAAAATATTATAATTTTGAAATTTTTTTCAAATGTAAATATAATATTTAGTTATAATAATCTTAATAATAATAAGACATTTAAGTTCTATATAAGTAATTTTATTGTTAGATATTATGAAATAGATCAAATAATAAATTAATAAATTATTCTTAATAAGATTGATAACAATTAAAAAATAATTGCAAAACCTATATATAATGATTCAAAATCAAAGTAAAATATATTACTAAATAATAATTTTATGTTTTTAAATTTTTACTTCTTTTTATATGCTTATATATTTTTTTGATTAAAAATAAATTATTAAAATTATAGTTTTCTCGCTCATTATTTATTTTGTAATTAATATTTCTATAAAAAATAAACTAATAAAAAATTAAAATAAATATTTAAAATTATAATAAATACAAATTAAAATGATATTTATGATTTATTATATGTGGTATACTGGTTTAATGGTTTGATTATTTAGGAATTTTGTCATTTAGAAGTTTATCAAATTATGTTTTTAGGTATTTAGTGGTTTATAGGTTTTATTTATATAAAAAAAGCTAAAAAAAATTTTTTTAGCTTTTTTCTGATTTTCAAAGGTTATAACCTTTAAAAATTAAATAATTTTTAAAATTTCTTGAAATGTGAATACTCTGTATAATTATATTAATCATACTAATTATATATCATATAAATTCAATTTAAACAATTTTAATGATAGATTTTAAAATAATGATCAAAAATTAAATTAATAAACTATTATTAATAATATAAATATTAAATAAAATATATTTACATAACACAAAATGATTCAAAATCAAATGAAAATTTATTACTAACTAATAATATATATTTTTAAAATTTTTCCTTCTTTTTATAAACATAATTTTTTTTTGATTAAAAATATATTATTTAAATAATATTTTGTCTTACTCTAAATTTATTTTGTAATTAATTTTTATAAATAATTAAATTAGAAATAATTAAAATGAATATTTTAAATTATAATAAATAGAAATAAAATTGAGATTTATTATTTATTTAGTAGTATATAGATGTTAAAATGTTTATTTATTTAGGGGTTTCGGGGTTTATAAGCTTACTAATTTAAGTAAGTAAGCATTTAATGGTCTATAGGTTTTATTTAAGAAATAAAATAACTAAAAATTTATTTTTATTATTTTTTATCATTTTTTAAGATTATAACCTTTGAAAATATAATAATTTTTAAATTTTTATTAAAAGTGAATACAATATTTATTTATAATAATCATAATAATTATATATCATATAAATTCAATATAAATAATTTTATTAATAGATATTATAATAATTATCAAAAAATAATTAAAAAATCTATTATTAATAAGATTGATATTACTTAAAATATAATATCAAAACACAAAATGATTCAAAATCAAAGAAAAATATATTACTAAATAATAATTATTTGTGTAACTCATTAATTATTTTGTAATTAATATTTATATATAAATAAACATATAAATAATTAAAATAAATATTTAAAATTATAATTAAAAAATTAGATTTAATATTTATTATTTAGGGTATACCGGTCTAATTTAAATTAGATCTGTCTTACTAATAATTTATTTTGTATTTAATATTTCAATAAAAATAAACTGAAAATTAATTAAAATAAAAATTTAAAATTATACTGAATAAAAATTATAATGATATTTATGATGTATTATTAATGTATACAAGTTTAATGGTTTAAGTATTTAGAGGTTTTGTCTTTTAGGAGTTTAGAAATTTAGGTTTTTAGGAATTTAGTGGTTTATAGGTTTTATTTAATCAATAAAATAACAAAAAAATAATTTGTAATTTTTTATCATTTTCATAGGTTATAACCTTTAAAAATATAATAAGATTTAAAATTTTTTGAAATGTGAATACAATATTTAGTTATAATAATATTAATAATTTTATATGAAAAAAATTCAATATAAATAATTTTATTGATATATATTATAATAATGATCAAAAATTAAATTAATAAACTACTAATAATAAGATAGATATTAATTAAAAAATAAATTTTTTAAATTATATTTGTCGCACTCAATTTATTTTATAATAAATATTTCTAAAAAAATAAACTAATAAATAATTAAAATGAATATTTAAAACTATAATAAATAGAAATTAAAATTATATTTATTAATTCTTAGGTATTATATAATAGTTTAATGGTTTATGTATTTACGTATTATGGGGTTTTGGTGTTTACTGATTTAATTGTGTATGTATTTAGTGGTTTATAGGTTTTATTTAAAAAATAAAATTACAAAACATTTATTTTTATTATTTTTTGATATTTTCAAAGTTTATAACCTTTGAAAATATAATAATTTTTAAATTTTTTTCTAAAGTGAATTCAATATTTAGTAATAAAAATCAATATATTTATATATAATATAAATTCAATATAAACAATTTTAGTGATTAATATTCTAATAATGATCAAAAAATAACTTAATAATCTCTTATTAATAAGATAGATATCAATTAAAATATAATTACAAAACATAAAATGATTTATAAGCAAACCAAAATATATTACTATATAATAATTTTTTGTTTTGTAATTTTTTTTTATTTTAAAAGTTTATCTATATTTTTTTGATTAAAAATAATTTACATAAATTATATTTGACTAACTCATAATCTATTTTTTAATTAATATTTATATAAAAATATACAAATAAATAATTAAAATGAATATTTAAAATTATAATGAAAAAAAATGAGATTTATTATTTATTATTTAGGGTATACCGGTTTAATTTAAATTATATCTGTCTCACTAATAATTTTTTTTGTAATTAATATTTCAATAAAAATAAAGTGATAAATAATTAAAATAAAAATTTAAAATTATACTTAATAAAAATTAAATTGAGATTTATGATTTATTATTAAAGCATACCAATTTAATTGTTTAAGTATTTAAGGGTTTTGTCGTTTAGGAGTTTAGCGATATATGTTTTTAGGAATTTAGTGGTTTATAGGTCTTATTTAAAAAATGAAATAACAAAATATTTTATTTGATACTTTTTCAATTTTTCAAATTTTCAAATGTTATAACATTTGAAAATATAATAATTTTAAAATTTTTTAAAAATGTTTATACAATATTTTGTAATAATAAATATTATAACTATATATAATATAAACTAAATATAAACAATTGTATTGATTGATATTATATTAATTATCAAAAAATAAATTAATAAACTAGTATTAATATGATAGATATAAATTAAAATATAATTAAAAAACCTAAAATGATTCAAAATCAAAGTAAAATTAAATACTAAATAATAATTTTTTTAGTTTTTGGATCATTTTATAAGCTTATATGTTTTTTTGATGAAAAATATATTACTTAAATTATATTTGTATCACTCATAATTTATTTTGTAATTAATATTTTAATAAATTATTTAATTATTATATTTAAGGTTTACGTGTTTAAAGGTTTAAGTATTTAGGGGCTTTTGTGTTTAAGAGTTTAGAGGTTTAAATATTTAGACATTTAGTGGTTTATAAGTTTTACTTAAACAATGATATAACAAAAAATTTATTTTTATTAATTTTTTAATTTTTGAATGTTATAACCTTTGAAAATATAATAATTTTTAAATATTTTTCAAATGTAAATATAATATTTAGTTATAATAATCTTAATAATTATAAGACATTTAAATTCAATATAAGTAATTTTATTGATAGATATTATAATAATAATCAAAAAATAAATTAATAAACTATTATTAATAAGATTGATAGCAATTAAAATATAAATGCAAAACATATAATGATTCAAAATCAAAGTAAATTATATTACTAAATAATAATTTTTTCTTTTTAAATTTTTAATTCTTTTTATAAGCTTAAATTTATTTTTTGATTAAAAATAAATTATTAAAATTATATTTGTCTCTCTTTATTTATTTTGCAATTAATATATTTGTAAAAAATAAACTAATAAATAATTAAAATGAATATTTAAAATTATAATGAATAGAAATTAAAATGAAATTTATCATTTATTATATATGGTATACCGGTTTAATGGATTTTTAATTTAGAGGTTTTTTCGTTTAGGAGTTTAGCTATTTATGTGTTTAGGCATTTAGTGGTTTATAGTTTGTATTTATATAATAAAATTAAAAAAAAATTTTGATTTAATGTGATTTTCAAAGATTATTACCTTTGAAAATAAAATAATTTTTAAAATTTTTTGAAATGTGAATACCATGTATAATTAGATTAATTTTACTATTTATATATCAAATAAATTCAATATAAACAATTTTAATGATAGATAGTTTAATAATGATCAAAAAATAAATTAATAAACTATTATTAATAATATAAATATTAATTAAAATATATTTACATAACACAAAATGATTAAAAATCAAATCAAAATATATTACTAAATAATAATATTTAATTTTGAAATTTGTCCATTTTTTTATAAGCTTATATTTTTTTTGATTAAAAATAAATTATTTAAATAATATTTGTCTCACTCGAAATTTATTTTGTAATTAATTTTTCTAAATAATTAAACTATAAATAATTAAAATGAATATATAATTTTTATTAATAAATCATTAAACCGCTAAATACTACTTAATAATAAATAAATCTATTATTTATTGCTATTTATTATATTTTTAAATATTCATTTTAATTATTTATTAGTGTATTTACTTAAAAATATTTATTACAAAATAAATTATATATGGGACAAATATAATTTAAATAATAAATTATTTATCTAATAAAAATATACTCTTATAAAAGAAGTATAAATTTAAAAATTAGAAATTATTATCAAGTAATATAAGTTACGTTAATTTTGAATCAATTAGGATTTTGTAATTCTTTTTAATTAATTTCTATCTTAATATTATTAGTTTATAAATTTAATTTTCGACATTATTATAATATCTATCAATAAAATTATTTATATTAAATTTATATGATATATCATTATTAATATTATTAAAACAAAATATCGTATTAAAATTTCAAAAAAGTTTAAATATTATTATATTTTCAAATGTTATGACCTATTAAAATGCTAAAAAATTATAGGAATTTTTTTTGTTATTTTATTTTTTAAAATAAAACCTATAAACCACTAAAAGCCTAAAAACATAAATCACTCAACTCCAAACAACAAAACTTCTAAATACTTAAATCATTAAACTGGTATATATTAATAATAAATCATAATCGCATTTTAATTTTTATTCAGTATAATTTTAAATTTTTATTTTAATTATTTATCAATTTATTTTATAGAAATATAAATAACAAAATAAATTATTATTGAGATAGATCTGATTAAAATTAAACCGGTATCCCTAAATAATAAATAATCAATCTCATTTTTTTTTCATTATAATTTTAAATATTCATTTTAATTATTTATTTGTTTATTTATATATAAATATCAATTAAAAAATAAATTGAGTTAGACAAATATAATTTATATAAATTATTTTTTATCAAAAAATTATTGATAAACTTATTTTATCAAAAAAATTATATAAATTTATATAATTTAGATAAATATTCTTCTGAATCATTTTAGGTTTTGTAATTATATTTTAATTGATATCTATCTTATTAATAATAGATTATTAATTAATTTTTTGATCATTATTAGAATATTTATCAATAAATTTGTTTATATTAAATTTATTTGATATATAAATATAATGATTATTATAACTAAATATTGTATTCACATTTTAAAAAAAATTCAAAATTATTATATTTTCAAAGGTTATAACATTTGAAAATATCAAAAAATAATAAAAATAAATTTATTTTTATTTTATTTTTTTAATAAAACGAATAAACCACAAAATGCATAGACAGTTAAATAAGTAAACTTCTAAACCTCAAAATGCCTAAATACATAAACCATTAAACCACTATATACTACTTAATAATTAATAAATCTAATTTTTATTTATATTTTTTATAATTTTAAATATTCATTTCAATTATTTATTAATTTATTTTTATAGAAATATTTATTACAAATTAAATTATGAGAGCGACATATATATTTTAATTAATTTACTTTTAATCAAAAAAAATATATGCTTATAACAGAAGTAAAAATTTAAAAATGAAAAATTATTATCCATTAATATATTTTACTTTAATTTTGAATCAATTTGGATTTTGTAAATATTTTTTAATTAATATCAATCTTTTTATTAATAGTTTATTAATTTAAATTTTGATCATTGTTATATTATTTATCAATAAAATTGTTTATATTGAATATATATGATATATAAATATTAATTTTATAAGAACTAACTATTGTATTCACATTTCAAAAAATTTTAAATTTTTTGAAATGCTTAAAAACATGAATTGCTAAACTCCTAAACGACAAAACCTATAAATACTTAAACTATTAAACAGGTTTACATTAATAAAAAATCATAAATCTCAATTTAATTTTTATTAAGTATATTTTTAATTATTATTTTAATTATTTATAAGTATATTTTTATAGAAATATTAAATACAAAATAAATTATTAGTGAGACAGATCTAATTTAAATAATTTATTTTTCATCAAAAAAATATATATCCTTATAAAAAGAGGCAAAATTTTAAAAACAAAAATTTATTATTTAGTAATATATTTTATTTTTATTTTGAATCATTTTAGAGTTTGCAATTATATTTTAATTTATATCATTCTTATTAATAATAGTTTATTTATTTTTTATTGATCATTATTATTATATCTATTAATATAATTATTTATATTGAGTTTACATTATAGATAATTATTAAGATTATTATTACTGAATATTATATTCACATTTAAAAAAAATTAAAAATTTTTATAATTTCAAAGGTTATTACCTTCAAAAATTAAAAAAAAATCAAAAAATTAAATTTTTTATTTTTTTATTCTTTAAATAAAAACTATAAATCACTAAAGGCCTAAACACTTAAATGACTAAACACCAAAACACCTAAATACTTAAACCATTAAACTAGTATATCCTGAATAATAAATAATAAATCTCTATTTTATTTGTATTCATTATAATTTTCGATATTCATTTTAATTATTTATTGGTTTATTTTATAGAATTATAAATTAAAAATAAATTATGAGGAAGAAAAATATAATTTAAATATTTTACTTTTAATAACAAAAAATATAAACTTATAAAAAGAAGCAAAACATTAAAGAAAGTATTATTTTGTAATATATTTTACTTTGATTTTGAATAAATTTATGTTTTGCAAATATATTTAAAATAATATCTATCTTATTAATAATATTTTATTAATTTATTTTTTATCATTAATATAATATATTTCAATATATTTGTTTATATTGAATTTACATGATATATAATTATTAAGATTATCATAACTAAATATAGTATTCACATATAAAAAAAATTTAAAAATTATTATATTTTCAATTGTTTATATCCTCAAAAATGAGAAAAAATAACAAAAATAAAATTTTTGTTATATAATTGTCTAAATAAAACTTATAAACCATTAAATGCCTAAATACATAAATCTCTAAACTCCTAAACCCCAAAACCATTAAATACTTAAACCTTTAAACTCGTAAACCTTAAATATAATTTAAATAATTTATAGAAATATTAATTACAAAATAAATTATAAGTGATATATTAATAATTTAAATAATATATTTTTCATCAAAAAAACATATAAGCTTATAAAATGCTGCAATATCTAAAAAAAATTATTATTTAGTAATAAATTTTACTTTGATTTTGAATCATTTTAGTTTTTTTAATCATATTTTAATTTATATCTATCATATTACTAATAGTTTATTAATTATTTTTTGATAATTGATATAATATCTATCAATAAAATTGTTTATATTTAGTTTATATTATATATAGTTATAATATTTATTATTACTAAATATTGTATTTACATTTTTAAAAAAATTTAAAATTATTAAATTTTCAAATGTTATAACCTTTGAAAATTTGAAAAAATATCAAAAATAAATTTTTTGTTATTTCATTGTTTGAATAAAACCTATAAACCATTAAATGCCCAAATACATAAATCAATAACTTCTAAATCTTGAAAACCCTAAATAGATAACTTTTATAAACATGTATATCCTAAATTAAAAATAATAAATCTCATTTTTATTTTTTTCATTATAATTTTAAATATTCATTTTAATTATTTATTTGTTTATTTTTATATAAATATTAATTACAAAATAAATTATAAGTTAGACAAATATAACTTATATAAATTATTTTTCAACAAAAAAATATAGATAAACTTAATAAAAGAAGAAAAAAATTAAAAACAAAAAATATTATATAGTAATATATTTTGCTTTGTTTCTGAATCATTTTAGGTTTTGTAATTATATTTTAATTGTTATCTAACTTATTAATAATATATTATTAATTTATTTTTTGATCATTATTAGAATATTTATCAATAAAAATGTTTATATTGAATTTATATGATATATAAATTTAATAATTATTATAACTAAATATCGTATTCACTTTTGAAAAAAGTTTTAAAATTTTTATATTTTCAAAGATTATAACCTTTGAAGATGTGAAAAAATAAAAAAAATATTTTTTTTATTTTATTGTTTAAATAAACCCATTAAATCACTAAATGCCTAAACACTTAAATCACTAAACTCCAAAATCACGATACACCTATATAGATAATCCTTTAAATCGTTATACCCTAAATAATAATTAATAAATCTCATTTTTATTTGTTTTCATTATAATTAAAAAAAATAATTTTGATTGTTAAGTTTTTTATTTATATATATATAATAATTATAAAATAAATTATAAGTTAAAAATATAATTTATAAAAATAATTTTTCTTCAAAAAATAGATAAGTTTATAAAAAGAATAAAACTTTAAAAACAAATAATTATTATAAGTAATATATTTTGCTTGCTTTTGAATCATTTTAGGTTTTGATATTATATTTTAAGTAATATCATCTTATTCATAATAGATTTTAAATTTATTTTTTGATAATTATTAGAATATCTATCAATAAAATTATTTATATTGAATTTATCTATATTATAATTATTATGATTATTATAAATAAAGATTTTGATCACTTTGGAAAAAAATTTAAAATTATTATTTTATTTTAATGGTTATAATCTTAAAAACTGAGAAAGATCAAATAATAAATTTTTTGTTATTTCTTTTTAAATAAAACCTATAGACCACTAATGTTTACTTACTTAAATCACAAGCTCATAAAACCCGTACCCCTAAATACATAAACTTATACAGCTGTATACTACTTAATAAATAATAAATTCATTTTTATTTCTAATTATTATAATTTTAAAAATTCATTTTAATTATTTATATTTTAATTTTTTAGAAAAATTCATTACAAAAATAAATTTAAAGTGGGACAAATATTATTTATATAATTTATTTTTAATCATAAGAATATATAAGCTCATAAAAAGATGGAAAAATTAAAAATTAAATATTATTATTTAGTAATATATGTTTAATAGATTTTGAATCATTTTGTGTTATGTAAATATATTTTAATTAATATTTATATTATTAACATAGTTTATTATTTAATTTTTGATCATTATTATTAGATCTATCATTAAAATTATTTATTTTGAATTTATATGATATATAATTAATAAGATTAATATAATTATATGTTGTATTCACATTTCAAAAGATTTTAAAAATTATTTTATTTTTAAAGGTTATAACCTTTGAAATCTAAAAAAAATCATAAATTTTTTTTTTATTTTTATTATATAAATAAAACCTATATACCACTAAATGCCTAAAAACATAAATTGTTAAACTCCTAAATGACAAAACCCCTAAATAATCGATCCATTTAAACTGATATACCATATATAATAGTT
>JAREIK010000423.1:268554-287423 GCA_029783825.1 Sapria himalayana
TGCATACAGAGTTAAATCAGTAAACTTTTAAGGCACGTAATGCCTAAATACATAAACTATTAAACTGCTATATGCTACTTAATAATTAAGAAGTCTAATTTTTTTTTCAATTTATTATTATTTTAAATATTCATTTTAATTATTTATATGTTTATTTATATAGAAATATTTATTACAATATAAATTATGAGTGTGACAAATATAATTTAAAAAATTTATTTTTAATCAAAAAAAATATTTATGCTTATAAAGAAGTAGACATTTAAAAATTAAAAATTATTATCCAGTAATATTTTTTAATTTAATTTTGAATCAAATTCGGTTTTGTGAATATTTTTTAATTAATATTAATCTTATTATTAATAGTTTATTAATTTAAATTTTGATTATTATTATAATATCTATCAATAAAATTATTTATATTGAATTTATATGATATATAATTATATTGTATTCACATTTCAAAAAATTTAAAATATTATTATATTTTCAAAGGTTATAACCTATGAAAATGATAAAAAATTACAAAATTTATTTTTGTTATTTTATTGTTTAATTAAAACCTATAAACCACTAAATGCCTAAAAACATAAATCGCTAAACTTTTAAATGAAAAAAATTCTAAATACTTAAAATATTAAATTGGTATACATTAATAATAAATCATAAATCTCATTTTAATTTTTATTAAGTATAATTTTAAATTTTTATTTTAATTATTTATTAGTTTTTTATAGAAATATTAATTACAAAATAAATTATTAGTGAGATAGATCTATTTTAAATAATTTATTTTTTATCAAAAAAATATATATTGCTTATAAAAAGAGGCAAAATTTTAAAAACAAAAATTTATTATTTTGTAATATATTTTATTTTGATTTTGAATCATTTTAGTTTTTGCAATAATATTTTAATTTACATCATTCTTATTAATAATAGTTTATTAATTTTTTATTGATCATTATTATAATATCTATAAATAAAATTATTTATATTGAGTTTACATTATATATAATTATTAAGAATATTATAACTAAATATTATATTAACATTTAAAAAAAATTAAAAATTATTATATTTTCAAAGGTTATAACCTTCAAAAATTAAAAAAAAATCAAAAAATTTATTTTTTTATTTTTTAATTCTTTAAATAAAAACTATAAATCACTAAACCCCAAAACACCTAAATACTTAAACCATTAAATTGGTATATCCTGAATAATAAATAATAAAAAGCTATTTATTTGTATTCATTATTATTTTAAATATTCATTTTAATTATTTATTAATTTATTTTTATAGAATTATACATTAAAAATAAATTATGAGGAAGACAAATATAATTTAAATAATTTACATTTAATAACAAAAAATATAAACTTATAAAAAGAAGCAAAACATCAAAGAAAGTATTATTTTGTAATATATTTTACTTTGATTTTGAATAAATTTACGTTTTGCAAATATATTTAAAATAATATCTATCTTATTAATAATAGTTTATTAATTTATTTTTTTATCATTAATATAATAAATTTCAATATAATTGTTTATATTGAATTTAAATGATATATAATTATTAAGATTATCATAACTAAATATAGTATTCACATAAAAAAAATTTAAAAATTGTTATATTTTCTAAGTTTATAACCTTCAAAAATGAGAAAAATAACAAAAATAAATTTTTTGTAATATAATTGTTTAAATAAAACTTATAAACCATTCAATGGCTAAATAGTTAAATATCTAAACTCCTAAACCCCGAAGCCCCTAAATACTTAAACCTTTAAGTACGTAAACCTTAAATATAATTTAAATAATTTATAAAAATATTAATTATAAAATAAATTATGAGTGATACAAATATAATTTAAAAAAAATATTTTTCATCAAAAAAACATATAAGCTTATAAAATGATGCATAAACTAAAAAAAATTATTATTTAGTAATAAATTTTACTTTGAATTTGAATCATTTTAGGTTTTTTAATTATATTTTAATTTATATCTATCATATTAATAATAGTTTATTAATTTATTTTTGATAATTGATATAATATCTATCAATATAATTATTTATATTTAGTTTATATTATAAATAGTTATAATATTTATTATTACTAAATATTGTATTCACATTTTTAAAAAATTTTAAAATTATTATATTTTCAAATGTTATAAATTTTGAAAATTTTAAAAAATATCAAAAATAATTTTTTTGTTATTTCATTGTTTGAATAAAACCTATAAACCACTAAATGCCTAAATACTTAAATCAATAACTTCTAAATCTTGAAAACAAAAATAGATAAATTTTTTAAACATGTATATCCTAAAAAATAAATAATAAATCTCATTTTTATTTTTTTCATTATAATTTTAAATATTCATTTTAATTATTTCTTTGTTTATTTTTATATAAATATTAATTATAAAATAAATTATAAGTGATACAAATATAATTTATATAAATTATTTTCAACAAAAAAATATAGATAAACTTAATAAAAGAATAACAAAATTAAAAACAAAAAAATATTATATAGTAATATATTTTGCTTTGTTTCTGAATCATTTTATGTTTTGTAATTATATTTTAATTGATATCTAACATATTAATAATAGATTATTAATTTTTTTTTGATCATTATTAGAATATTTATCAATAAAAATGTTTATATTGAATTTATATGATATATAAATTTAATAATTATTATAACTAAATATTGTATTCACTTTTGAAAAAAGTTTTAAAATTTTTATATTTTCAAAGATTATAACCATTGAACATGTGAAAAATAAAAAAAATATTTTTTTTATTTCATTCTTTAAATAAAACCTAAAAATCACTAGATGCCTAAACACTTAAATCACTAAACTAAAAAATCTCGATACCCCTATATAGATAATCTGTTAAACCGATATACCCTAAATAATAATTAATAAATTTCATTTTTATTTGTTTTCATTATAATTTAAAAAATTTATTTTGATTTTTAAGTTTTTTATTTATATATATATATTAATTATAAATTAATTATGAGTTAAAAATATAATTTATAAAAATAATTTTTAATCAAAAAATAGATAAGCTTAAAAAAAGAATAAAAATTTAAAAACAAATAATTATTATTAAGTAATATATTTTGCTTTGCTTTTGAATCATTTTAGGTTTTGATATTATATTTTAAGTAATATCAATTTTATTCATAATAGATTTTAAATTTATTTTTTGATAATTATTAGAATATCTATCAATAAAATTGTTTATATTGAATTTATATGATATATAATTATTATGATTATTATAAATAAATATTATATTCACTTTTGAAAAAAATTTAAAAATTATTTTATTTTCAAAGGTTATAATCTTAAAAAATGACAAAGAATACAAAAAATAAATTTTTTGTTATTTATTTTTTAAATAAAACCTATAGACCACTAAATGTTTACTTACTTAAATCAATAGCTCATAAAACCCAACCCCTAAATACATAAACCTTATAACAGCTGTATACTACTTAATAAATAATAAATCTCATTTTTATTTCTATTTATTATAATTTTATATATTCATTTTAATTATTTATATTTTAATTTTTTAGAAAAATTAATTACCAAATAAATTTCGAGTGAGACAAGTATTATTTAAATAATTTATTTTTAATCATAAAAAATATAAGCTTATAAAAAGATGGAAAATTTTAAAAATTAAATATTATTATTTAGTAATATATTTTTATTTGATTTTGAATCATTTTGTGTTATGTAAATATATTTTAATTAATATTTATATTATTAATAATAGTTTATTAATTTAATTTTTGATCATTATTATAATATCTATCATTAAATAATTTTTATTGAATTTATATGATATATAATTAATAAGATTAATATAATTATACATGGTATTCACATTTCAAAAGATTTTATAAAGTATTTTATTTTTAAAGGTTATAACCTTTGAAAATCTAAAAAAATCCAAAAAAAAAATTTATTTTTATTATATAATAAAAGCTAGATACCAATAAAGGCCTAAAAACATAAATATCTAAACTCTTAAACGACAAAATCCCTATATAATCGATCCATTAAACCAGTATACCATATATAATTGTAGGGAAATTATGCTTTCACGGTAGTGAGATTGAGATAGAGAAACACAAAAACAAGAGAAAACAAGCAATATATATATCCAATTTAGCAACCATCCATAATAGAATCAAAAAACGAGAAATAAACACCGAAAATAACTTGGTTTCCTAGTCACTTAGTATGACTAGCTAAATCCACCAGAAAATGCTTATGGTTACAGATTAAAGCAATAGAAATGTCTTACAGTATGCAGCACACAGAATAGTCGCTATAAATCACACAGAGAGAAGAGAGAGACAATGAACAGTTCCACGGGTCCAAAAACAGCCACCCAAAAATATAATTACATAACACTTTAGTGGTCTATAGGTTTTATTTAAAAAAGAAATAACAAAAATTTTATTTATTGTATTCTTTCTCATTTTTTTAAGATTATAACCTTTGAAAATATAATAATTTTAAAATTTTTTCAAAAGTCAATATAATATTTCGTCATATTAATCATTATATTTATATATCATATAAATTCAATATATACATTATTATTGATAAATATTCTAATAATGATCAAAACATAAATTAATAATCTATTATTAATAAGATAGATATCATTTAAAATATAATTACAAATATTAAAATGATTCAGAAGAAAAGCAAAATATATTACTATATAATAATTTTTTGTTTTGAAATTTTTTATTCTTTTTAAAAGTTTAATTATAATTTTTTGATGAAAATAATTTATATAAATTATATTTGTTTAATTCATAATTTATTTTATAATTAATAATTATATACAAATAAACAAATAAATAATTAAAATGAATATTTAAAATTATAATGAAAAAAATGAGTTTTATTATTTATTATTTATTATTTAGAGTATACCGGTTTAATTTAAATTAGATCTATATAACTAATATTTTATTCTGTAATTAATATTTCTATAAAATAAACTGATAAATAATTAAAATAAAAATTTAAAATTAAACTGAATAAAAATTAAACTGAAATTTATGATTTATTATTAATGTATACTAGTTTAATTGTTTAAGTATTTAGAGGTTTTGTCATTTAGGAGTTTAGCGATTTATGTTTTTAGGCATTTAGTGGTTTATAGGTTTTATTTAAACAATGAAATAACAAAAAAAAATTTTGTAATTTTTTCTCATTTTCATAGGTCATAACTTTTGAAAATATAATAATATTCAACATTTTTGAAATATGAATATAATATTTAGTTATAATAATATTAATAATTAGATATCATATAAATTCAATATAAATAATTTTATTGCTAGATATTATAATAATGATCAAAAATTAAATTAATAAACTATTAATAATAAGATAGATATTAATTAAAAAATATTTACAAAACCCAAATTGATTCAAAATTAATGTAAAAAATATTACTTAATAATAATTTTTAACTTTTAAATTTTTACTTATTTTATAAGCTTAAATACTTTTATTGATTAAAAATAAATTTTTTAAATTATATTTTTCGCACTCATAATTTATTTTGTAATAATTATTTCTATAGAAATAAACTAATAAAAAATTAAAATAAATATTTAAAATTATAATAAATAGAAATAAAAATTAGATTTATTAATTATTAAGTAGTATATAGCGGATTAATGGTTTATGTATTTAGGCATTACGAGGTTTAAAAGTTTACTGACTTAACTATGTATGCAGTTAGTGGTTATAGGTTTTATTTAAAAAATAAATAAACAAAAATTTTATTTTTTTTAATTTTTGATATTTTCATATGTTATAACCTCTGAAAATATAATAATTTTTAAATTTTTTTCAAAAGTGAATTCAATATTTAGTTATAATAATCATTATATTTATATTTCATATAAATTCAATATAAATAATTTTATTGATAAATATTCTAATAATGATCAAAAAATAGAATAATAATCTATTATTAATAAGATAGATATCAATTAAAATATAATTACAAAACTTAAAATGATTCAAAAGGAAAGCAAAATATATTACTATATAATAAATTTTTGTTTTTAAATTTTTTTTCTTTTTATAAGTTTATCTATATTTTTTGATGAAAAATAATTTATATAAATTATATTTATCTAACTCATAATTTATATTGTAATTAATAATTAATAAAAGTAAACGAATAAATAATTAAAAGGAATATTTTAAATTATAATGAAAATAATAAAATTCAGATTTATTATTTATTATTTAGAGTATACTAGTTTAAAAGGATTATCTTTTTAGGGTTTTAGATATTTAGGAGTTATTTATTTAAGTGTTTATGCATTTAGTGGTTTATAGGATTTATTTAAATAATAAAATAACAAAAAAATAATTTTAGATATTTTCTCACAATTTCAAAGGTTATAACCTTTGAAAATATAATAATTTTAAAATTTTTTAAAAATCTGAAGACAATATTTTGTAATAATAATCATTATAATTATATATAATCTAAACAAAATATAAAGAATTTTTTTGATAGATATTTAATCATTTATCAAAAAATAAATTAATATGCTATTATTAATATGATAGATATAAATTAAAATATAATTGCAAAACCTAAAAATATTCAAAATCCGAGTAAACTTTATTACTAAATAAAAATTTTTTTTTTAGTTTTTGCTTCTTTATTAAACTTATATATTTTTTTTGATGAAAAATAAATTATTTAAATTAAATTTGTATCATTCATAATTTATTTTGTAATTAATATTTTAATAAATTATTTAACTTATAATTAAGGTTTACGAGTTTAAAGGTTTAAGCACCTAGGGGCTTTTGTGTTAAGGAGTTTAGAGATTTAAGTGTTTAGTGATTTAGTGGTTTATAAGTTTTATTTAAACAATGATATAACATAAAATTTATTTTTGTGATTTTTTATCATTTTTGAAGGTTATAACCTTTGAAAATATGATAATATTTAAATTTTTTTCAAATGTAAATATAATATATAGTTATAATAATCTTAATAATTATAAGACATTTAAATTGAATATAAGTAATTTTATTGTCATATATTATAAAAATGATCAAATAATAAATTATTAAACTTTTATTAATAAGATTGATAGCAATAAAAATATAATTGCAAAACCTATATATAATGATTCAAAATCAATGTAAAATATATTACTAAAAAATACTTTTTTGTTTTTATATTTTACTTCTTTTTATAAGCTTATATTTTTCTTTGATTAAAAATAAATTATTAAAATTATATTTTTCTAACTCATTATTTATTTTGTAATTAATATTTCTATAAAAAATAAACTAATAAATAATTAAAATGAATATTTAAAATTATAATGAATACAAATTAAAATGAGATTTATGATTTATTATATGTGGTATACTGGTTTAATGGTTTGATTATTTAGGAGTTTTTTCGTTTATGAGTTTATCAATTTATGTTTTTTAAGGCAATTAGTGGTTTATAGGTTTTATTTATATAATAAAAATAAAAATTTTTTTTTGATTTTTTCTGATTTTCAAAGGTTAACCTTTACAAATAAAATAATTTTTAAAATTTTTTGAAATGTGAATACTATGTATAATTGTATTAATCTTACTAATTATATATCATATAAATTCAATATAAACAATTTTAATGATAAATATTATAATAATGATCAAAAATTAAATTAATAAACTATTATTAATAATATAAATAATAATTAAAATATATTTACATAACACAATGATTCAAAATAAAATCAAAATATATTAATAAATAATAATAATTAGATGAAAAATATATTACTATATAAAAATGATTCAGAATAAAACAAAATATATTACTATATAATAATTTGTTGTTTTGAAATTTTTTTTTATTTAAAAATAAATTATTTTTAATTTAATGAAAAATAATCTGTATAAATTATATTTGTCTAACTCATAATTTATTTTGTAATTAATATTTATATAAAAATAAACAAATAAATATTAAAATGAATATTTAAAATTATAATGAAAAAAATAATATTGAGATTTATTATTTATTATTTAGGGTCTTAGAGATTTAGGAGTTATTGATTTAAGTGTTTAGGCATTTAGTAGTTTATAGGTTTTATTTAAATAATGAAATATAAAGAAAATATTTTTTTATTTCACAATTTGAAAGGTAATAATCTTTGAAAATATAATAATTGTAAAATTTTTTCAAAAGTGAATACAATATTTAGTTATTACTAAATATTGTATTTATATATTATATAAATTCAATATAAACAATTCTATTGATAAATATTCTAATAATAATCAAAAAATAAATTAATAATTCATTAATAATAAGATAGATTTTAATTAAAATATAATTACAAAACTTAAAATGATTCAGAAGCAAAGAAAAATATATTACTATATAATATTTTTTGTTTTAATTTTTTTTTCTTTTAATAAGTTTATCTATAATTTTTTTGATGAAAAATAATTTATATAAATTATTATTGTCAAACTCATAATTTATTTTGTAATTAATATTTATATAAAAATAAACAAATAAATAATTAAAATGAATATTTAAAATTATAATGAAAAAAATAAAAATGAGATTTATTATTTATTATTTATTATTAGGATATATCTGATTAAAAAAATTATCTATTTATGGTTTTCGAGATTTAGAAGTTATTCATTTAAGTATTTAGGCAATTAGTGGTTTATAGGTTTTATTTAAACAATGAAATAACAAGTAAAATATTTTTGATATTTTTTCAAATTTTCAAAGATTATAAAATTTGAAAATATAATAATTTTATCGTTTTTTAAAAATTTGAATACAATATTTAGATATTATATCAATTATCAAAAAATAAATTAATAAACTATTATTAATATGATAGATATAAATTAAAATTTACTTACAAAAACTAAAATGATTAAAAATCAAAGTAAATTTATTACTAAATAATAATTTTTGTTTTTCAATTTTTGCCTCATTTTATGAGATTATATATTTTTTTGATAAAAAATAATTTTTTAAATTATATTTATATCACTCATAATTTATTTTGTAATTAATATTTCAAAAAATTATTAATATTATATTTAAGGTTTACGCGTTTAAAGGGTTAAGTATTTAGGGGCTTTGAGATTTAAGAGTTTAGAGATTTGTGTATTTAGGCATTTAATAGTTTATAAGTTTTATTTAAACAATGATATAACAAAAAAATTATTTTTTGTTATTTTTTCTCATTTTTGAAGGTTATAACCTTTGAAAATATAACAATTTTTAAATTTTTTTAAATGTGAATACTATATTTAGTTATGATAATAATAATAATTATATATCATATAAATTCAATATAAACAATTATATTGATAGATATTATATTAGTGATCAAAAAATAAATTAATAAACTATTATAAATAAGATAATTTTTTTTAAAATATATTTGCAAAACCTAAATTTATTCAAAATCAAAGTAAAATAAATTACTAAATAATAATGTTTTTGATGTTATGCTTCTTTTTATAAGTATATATTTATTGTTCTTAAAAGTATATTTTGTAAATTATATTTGTCTTCCTCATAATATATTTTGTAATTTATAAAATATAAAAATAAACTAAAAAATAATTAAAATGAATATTTAAAATTATAATGAATACAAATAAAAGTGAGATTTATTATTTATTATTTAGGACATACAGTTTTAATGGTTTAGGTATTTAGGTGTTTTGGGGTTTAGTGATTTAAGTGTTTATGCCTATGAAAATATAATAATTTTTAATTTTTATTAAATGTGAATATAATATTTAGTTTTAATAATCTTAATAATTATATATAATGTAAACTCAATATAAATAATTTTATTAATAGATCTTATAATATTGATCAATAAATAATTAATAAACTATTATTTAAAAGAATGATATAAATTAAAATATAAATGGAAAATCTAAAATGATACAAAATCAAAATAAAATATTTTACTAAATAATAAATTTGTGTTTTTAAAATTGTGCCTATTTTTATAAGCTTATATTTTATTTGATGAAATATAAATTATTTAAATTATTTCTGTCTCACTAATAATTTATTTTGTAATTAATATTTCTATAAAAATAAATAGATAAATAATTAAAATAAAAATTTAAAATTATACTGAATAAAAATTAAAATGAGATTTATGATTTATTATTAATGTATACCAATTTAATGGTTTTGAGATTTAAAATTTTCTAAAATGTGAATATAATATTTAGTTATAATATTATTAATAAATATACAACATATAAATTCAATATAAACAATTTTATTGATAGTTATTCTAATAATGATCAAAATTTAAATTAATAAACTATTAATAATAAGATAGATATTAATTAAAAAATATTTACAAAACCCAAATTGATTCAAAATTAAAGTAAAATAAATTACTAAATAATAATTTTTAATTTTTAAATTTTACTTCTTTTATAAGCGTATATATTTTTTTTTGATTAAAAATAAATTATTTAAATTTTATTTGTCTTCCTCATAATTTATTTTGTAATAAATATTTCTATAAAAATAAACAAATAAATAATTAAATGAATATTTATAATTATAATAAATAGAAATAAAAATTAGATTTATTAATTATTATGTATTATATAGTGGATTAATGGATTATGTATTTAGGTATTACAGGGTTTAAAAAGTATACTGATTTAATTGTGTATGCATTTAGTGGTTTATAGGTTTTATTTAATAAATAAAATAACAAAAAATTTATTTTATTATTTTTTGAAATTTTCAAAGGTTATAACCTTTGAAAATATAATAATTTTTAAATTTTTTTCAAAAGCGAAATCAATATTTAGTTATAAAAATCATTATATTTATATATCATATAAATTCAATATAAATAAATATTAGTGATTAATATTCTAATAATGATCAAAAAATAAATTAATAATCTATTATTAATAATATAGATATCAATTAAAATATAATTACAAAACATAAAATGATTCATAAGCAAACCAAAATTTATTACTATATAATAATTTTTTATTTTGTAATTTTTTTTATTTTAAAAAATTTATCTATATTTTTTTGATTAAAAATAATTTACATAAATTATATTTATCTAACTCATAATTTATTTTTTAATTAATATTTATATAAAAATAAACAAATAAATAATTAAAATAAATATTTAAAATTATAATTAAAAAAATAAAAATGAGATTTATTGTTTATTATTTAGGGTATACCGGTTTAATTTAAATTAAATCTATCTCAGTAATAATTCATTTTGTAATTAATATTTCTAATAACATAAACTGATATATAATTAAAATATAAATATAAAATTATACTGAATAAAAATTAAAATGAGATTTATGATTTATTATTAATGTATACCAATTTAATAGTTTAAGTATATAGAGGTTTTGTCATATAGGTGTTTAGCGATTCATGTTTTTAGGTATTTAGTTGTTTATAGGTTTTATTTAAACAATAAATTAACAGAAAAAAAATTTGTAATTTTTTGTCATTTTCAATGGTTATAACCTTTGAAAATATAATAATATTTAAAATTTTTTGAAATATGAATACAATATTTAGTTATAATAATTTTAATAATTATATATCATATAAATTCAATATAAACAATTTTATTGATAGATAAAATAATAATGATCAAAATTTAAATTAATAAACTAATAATAAAAAGATTTATATTGATTAAATATTATTTAATCAACCCAAATTGATTCAAAATTAAAGTAAAATATATTACTGGATAATAATTTTTAATTTTTAAATTTTTACTTCTTTTAAAAGCGTATATATATTTTCTGATTAAAAATAAATTATTTAAATTATATTTGTTGCACTCATAATTTATTTTGTAATAAATACTTCTATATAAATAAACTATTAAATAATTAAAATGAATATTTAAAATTATGATAAATAGAAATAAAAATTAGATTTATTATTTATTATTTATTATTTATTATTTATTATTTATTATATATAGGTTTAATGGTTACTATATTTATGCATTATGTGGTCTAGGAGTTTACTTATATAACTGTCTATGCATTTAGTAGTTTATAGGTTTTATTTAAAAAATAAAAAATCAAAAAATTTATTTTTTTTATTTTTTGATATTTTCAAAGTTTATAACCTTAGAAAATATAATAATTTTTATAATTTTTTCAAAAGTGAATTCAATATTTAGTTATAATAATCAATATATTTATATATCATATACATTCAATATAAACTATTTTTTTGATAAATATTTTAATAATGATCAAAAAATAAATTAATAATCTATTATTAATAAGATAGATATCAATTATAATATAATTACAAAACCTAAAATGATTCAGAAGCAAAGCAAAATATATTACTATAAAATAATTTTTTGTTTTGAAATTTTTTTTTCTTTAAAATGTTTATCTATATTATTTTGATGAAAAATAATTTATATAAATTATATTTGTGTAACTCATAATTTATTTTGTATTTAATATTTATATAAAAATAAACAAATAAATAATTAAATTTGAATATTTAAAATAAAAATCGAAAAAAACGAGATTTATTCTTTATTATTTAGGATATACTACTGTAATTTAAATTAGATCTATCTCACTAATAATTTATTTTCTAATTAATATTTCAGAAAAAATAAACTGATAAATAATTAAAATAAAAATTAAAATTATACTGAATAATTAAAATAATTTATTTTGTTCCTCTCACAACACTAGAATGATTGCTAAAGCTCTAACCAAAATAATATGAGCTTTTATTTTATCTCTATTATGTCTCATCATATTTGATGTTGAATCACTGGGCTATCAAAGGTAATTTGACTCATGTACGCTAACAGACTAAACCAAAGTTGTAACCCTATGTGTTGAAATTGCTAGTTGTTGAGGATGCTATTTATATTGATTATTGTAATTTATTCTAAAATATCTCTCATGGACACACTCAAAGCAATTTTTTTAAAACATAGTTCACCTCTAAAAAAATAACGACCTTGTAGCCTATTAGAACAAACTAGCCCCTTGGGGGTTTGAGCAGGGCAAGAAGTATGGGCTCTCTTTCAATCAAGAATCAAAAAACTTATTTTATTGGCATGTCTAAGCCCTTTTTTTATATCCTCATTGATGTGAAAAGTATCATTTCTTTCTTTTTATATTAAATGAGTTATGTATACAAGCTCACAATACCCAAAAAAGGTGTAAATGAATTATATTCAAATGTATAAAATGTTTTAATCATTGCTCAAAATATTAGTCTTGCATATTGACACTCGAGGTCACAAATCAAAGGAAAAAGCCATAGTGATATTTCCAATCCCAAGAATTTTAGATATAGAAAGTTATAAAGAGTAGTACTCGAGCTATAACTATTTCTAGGGTTATGACTTTTGCTCTTGTGGAATGTCCAAAGTTACAATCATTCCTAGTGCAATGACTTTGCAATATAAAGATAAAATGCACAAGCTATGGTCATATCCAAAACTGTGACCCAGTATTATAGTGATTAAATATGTATTCATGATCATTCTTAGTGACATAACAATATGTTCAACAGAGAGACACATGTTATGGCATATTCTCATCGATATGATTTTGTTTTCTAGAGACAAAATATACAATCATGACCATTGCTAATGCTATAATAATCTAAAGCAACAAAGAGACAAAATTATACTGAATACCCATAAATCCACAAGTCCATATCTATGCCACTTTGTCAATTCATTCTCACCTCTGAATTCCACATTCTTTTGCTGCAATGATCCTCAAAAGAGTATCTCTTGGGTTAGAATGCTTCCTCCTCGAGCTCCAAGAAGTTGTTGTATGTTGCACCGACAAAATATCAAAAAATATGCATGCATCGGTGTGCATGTGTGATGAGGTCCATCTCATAGTCTAATTATCTATGCGTACACCCAAGCTAGAATACAAGTAAAATTACAAAATGCTACAAAGATGCGTCTTCTGTTCCCGGAAGTGTAGCATCACCTAATGTGTATTTAAAAAATATATTAGTGGGCTCCACTTAGAGATACTCATGGGTCCAGTTGCCCTCATTGCATGCTACATAGAGAATAGACAATATTATGTGTGTGAGTATGTCATGATCCATCTCTACAAGTACATAGTGCATACAAAGTCCTTAATACAAATAAAACTACAAACATAAACTACAAGTTTGAATCTTTCCCTCCCTTGTGGCTGGACTGGACTCCATTGCTTACTGGCCCTGCTTGGTGATGCTTCGGATTTTGTCGACTCTCCAATTAATCATGGATTACCCGCTACTCCTGTTGGGCGACGGTTGGCTGCCCCTCTATGCTGCCTGATAGGGCTAGTGGGACCTATTCCTAGCTACTCCTGGGTTTACTCCCGACCACTTTGCTCGGTCTCGTCAGTTGCTTGAATGTTATCATCTCGGCATGCTAGCGGGGCCCTCTACGAGCTGGTGGCCCATACTTTTGGCTGCTTCCAGGACTTGCTGGCCCCTCTAAATGCTACACCAAAATGGACAAGAATATGTGCATGTGTGTACTGTGGTCCGTCACTATGTGTGTCTGGTGCAGCAGTATCAGGGTTTAGGAGTTTAGTAATTTAAGTATTTAGGTATTTTGTGGTTTATAGGTTTTATTTAAAAAATTAAATAACAAAAAAATTATTTTTATGATTTTTTCTCATTTTCAAGGTTATAACCATTGAAAATATTATAATTTTTAATTTTTTTTAAATGTTAATACAATATTTAATTATAATAATCATAAAAATTAAATATCATGTAAATTTAATAAAAATAATTTTATTGATCAATATTATAATACTGATCATAAGATAGATTAATAAACTATTATTCATAAGATAGATATTAATTAAAATATATTTGCAAAACCTAAAACGATTCAAAATCAAAGTAAAATATATTACTAAAGAATAATTTTTATTTAAAAATTTTTGATTCTTTTTATAAGCTTATAATTTTTTTTGATGAAGATAAATTATTTAAATTATATTTGTCTCATTGATAATTTTATTTTGCAATTAATATTTCTATAAAAATAAACTTATAAATAATTAAAATGAATATTACAATTATAATGAATACAAATAAAAATGAGATTTATGATTAATTATTTAGGGTATACCAGTTTAATAGTTTAAGTAATTAGGAGTTTAGGAGTTTAATGATTTAAGTGTTTAGGCATTTAGTAGTTTATATGTTTTATTTAAATAATGAAATAACTATAAAATTATTTTTCAAATTTTTTATCAATTTTGAAGGGTATAACCTTCATAAATATAATAATTTTTATATTTATTTAGTGATTTATGTTTTTAGGCATTTAGTGGTTTATAGGTTTTATTTAAACAATTAAATAACAAAAAAATATTTTTGATATTTTTTCACATTTTCAAAGGTTATAACCTTTGAAAATATGATAATTTTAATTTTTTTTAAAATGTGAATACAATATTAAGTAATAAGAATCATTATAATTATATATAATATAAACTAAATATAAACAATGTTATTGATAGATATGATATCAATTATCAAAAAATAAATTAATATTCTATTATTAATATGATAGATATAAATTACTATATAATTAAAAAACTTAAAATGATTGAAAAACAATGTAAAATTTATCACTAAAAAATAATTTTTTTTTTAATTTTTGCTTCTTTTTATAAGCTTGTATATTTTTTTGATGAAAAATAAATTATTTAAATTATATTTGTATCATTCATAATTTATTTTGTAATTAATATTTCAATATATTTTTTAAATTATATTTAAGGTTTACGAGTTTAAAGGTTTAGGTATTTAGGGGCTTTGGGGATTAGGAGTTTAGAGATTTATGTGTTTAGGCATTTAATGGTTTATAAGTTTTATTTAAACAATGATATATCAAAAAATTTATTTTTGTTATTTTTTCTCATCTTCAAAGGTTATAACCTTTGAATATTTAACAATTTTTAAATTTTTTTATGTGTGAATACTATATTTAGTTATGATAATCTTAATAATTATATATCATGTAAATTCAATATAAACAATTATATTGATAGATCATATATTAATGATCAAAAAATAAATTAATAAACTATTATTAATAAGATATATATTTTTTAAAATATATTTGCAAAACGTAAATTTATTCAAAATCAACATAAAATATAATACTAAATAATTGTTTTTGATGTTTTGCTTCTTTTTATAAGTTTATATTTTTTGTTATTAAAAGTAAATTATTTAAATTATATTGTCTTCCTCATAATTTATTTTTAATTTATAATTCCATAAAAATAAACCAATAAATAATTAAAATGATATCTAAAATTATAATGAATACAAATAAAATAGAGATTTATTATTTATTATTTAGGATATACTAGTTTAATGGTTTAAGTATTTAGGTGTTTTGGTGTTTAGTGATTTAAGTGTTTAGGCCTTTAGTGATTTATAGTTTTTATTTAAATGAATAAAAAAATAAAAAATTTAATTTTTTGATTTTTTTAATTTTTGAAGGATATAACCTTTGAAATTATAAAAATTTTTAATTTTTTTAAATGTGAATATAATATTCAGTAATAATAATCTTAATAATTATCTATATTGTAAACTCAATATAAATAATTTTATTAATAGATATTATAATAATGATCAATAAAAAATTAATAAACTATTATTAATAAGAATGATATAAATTAAAATATAATTACAAAATCTAAAATGATTCAAAATCAAAATAAAATATATTACTAAATAATAAATTTTTGTTTTTAAAATTTTGCCTCTTTTTATAAGGATATATATATTTTTTGAAAAAAAAACTTATTTAAATTAGATCTGTCTCATTAATAATTTATTTTTTATCAATATTTCTATAAAAATAAAATGATAAATAATTAAAATAAAAATTTAAAATTATACTTAATAAAAATTAAATTGAAATTTATGATTTTTATTTAATAATACACATGTTGAATGGTTTAAGTATTTAGAGGTTTTGTCGTTTAGGAGTTTAGCAATTTATGTTTTTTGGCATTAAGTGGTTTATAGGTTTTATTGTAACAATAAAATAACAAAGAAATAATTTGTAATTTTTTCTAATTTTCACAGGTTATAACCTTTGAAAATATAATAATATTTAAAATTTTTTTAAATGTGAATACAATATTTAGTAATTTTAATATTAATAATTATAGATCATATAAATTCAATATAAACAATTTTATTGAAAGATAATATAATAATGATTAAAAATTAAATTAATAAACTATTAATAATAAGATAGATATTAATTAAAAATTATATACAATACCCAAATCGATTCAAGATTAAACTATAATAAATTACTGTATAATAATTTTTAATTTTTAAATTTTTACTTCTTTTACAACTGTATATATTTTTTTTGATTAAAAATAAATTATATAAATTATATTTGTTGCACTCATAATTTATTTTGTAATAAATATTTTATAAAAATAAAATAATAAATAATTAAAATCACTATTTAAAATTATAATAAATAAATAAAAAATTAGATTTATTTATTATTAAGTAGTATATAGTGGTTTAATGGTTTATGTATTTAAGAGTTTACTGATTTACCTATATATGCATTTAGTGGTTTATATGTTTTATTTAAAAAATAAAATAACAAAAATTTATTTTTGTTATTTTTTGATATTTTCAAAGGTTATAACCTTTGAAAATACAATAAATTTTAAATTTTTTTCTTACATGAATACAATCTTTAGTTATAATAATCATTATATTTATATATCATATAAATTCAATATTAACAATTTTATTGATAAAAATTATAATAATGATCAAAAAATAAATTAATAATCTATTATTAATAAGATAGATATGAATTAAAATATAATTAGAAAACTTAAAATGATTCAGAAGCAAAGCAAAATATATTACTATATAATAATTTTTTTTTTGAATTTTTTTTTCTTTTAAAAAGTTTTTGTATATTTTTTTGATGAAAAATAATTTATATAAATATTATTTGTCTAACTCATTATTTATTCTGTAATTATTATTTTTATAAAAATAAACAAATAAATAATTAAAATGAATATTTAAAATTATAATGAAAAAAATGAGATTTATTATTTATTATTTAGGGATACCGGTTTAATTTAAATTAGATATTAATCACTAATAATTTATTTTGTAATTAATATTTCTATAAAAATAAACTGATAAATATTTAAAAAAAATTTAAAATTATACTGAATAAAATTTAAAATGAGATTTATGATTTATTATTACTGTATACCAGCTTAATGGATTAAGTATTTAGAGGTTTTTTAATTTAGGATTTTAGCGATTTATGTTTTTAGGCTTTTAGTGGTTTATACATTTTATTTAAAAAAATAAAATATCAAAAAAAAATTTATAATTTTTTCTCATTTTCATAGGTTATAACCTTTGAAAATATAATAATATTTAAAATTTTTTAAAACGTGAATACAATACTTAGTTATAATAATATTAATAATTATATATCATATAAATTCAATATAAACAATTTTATTGATATATATTATAATAATGATCAAAATTAAATTTATAAACTATTGATATTAAGATAGATATTAATTAAAAAATAATTACAAAACCCAAATTGATTCAAAATTATAGTAAAATATATTTCTGGATAACAATTTAAAATTTTTAAATTTTTACTTCTTTTATATGCATATATATTTTGTAA
>JAREIK010000423.1:294548-335046 GCA_029783825.1 Sapria himalayana
AAATTATAATGAATACAAATTAAAATGAAATTTTAAGATTTATTATTGCTGTATATGTAATTTATTTTTTGATAATCTATTTGTATACAAATATTTTTTCTTTTTTAATATTTTCATGTAAGTGCAGGAATGAAATTATTAAGAGGCGGGGATGCAGCCAGTATCACAATAACGGATGTCTCGCTGACACGAACAGCGAGCCGAAATTGGAGTAGAGCCTGACCCACTCATGATCAGACCGCGCTCATGTTAAATGAACCGAGAGAAATTTTAATATAAAACATTTAGTAATTTTATTTTTTGAGTGGCTGTTTTTCGACACGTGGAACTGTTCATCGTCTCTCTCTCTCTTCTCTCTGTGCGATTTATCATGACTATTCTGTGTGCTGCATATTGTAAGACATTTCTGTTGCTTTAATCTGTAACACAAAAGCATCTTCTGGTGGATTTAGCTAGTCGTACTGAGCAACTAGCGAAACACGTTATTTTCAGGGTTTATTTCTCGTTTTTTGATTCTATCATGGATGGTTGCTGAATTGGGAGATATATATTGCTTGTTTTGTGTTGTTTCTGTGTTTCTGTATCTCAATCTCACTACCATGCAAGCACAATTGCCCAACTATTATATATGGTATATTGGTTTAATGGATCGATTATTTAGGGGTTTTGTCATTTAGGAGTTTAACAATTTATGTTTTTAGGCATTTAGTGGTATATAGGTTTTATTTATATAATAAAAAAAAATTATGATTTTTTTTAGATTTTCAAAGGTTATAACCTTTAAAAATAAAATAATTTTTAAAATCTTTTGAAATGTGAATACAACATATAATTATATTAATCTTATTAATTATTTATCATATAAATTCAAAATAAATAATTTTAATGATAGATCTAATAATAATGATCAAAAATTAAATTAATAAACTATTGTTAATAATATAAATATTAATTAAAATATTTTTACATAACACAAAATGATTCAAAATCATATAAAAATATATTACTAAATAATAATATTTAATTTTTAATTTTTTCCATCTTTTTATGAGCTTATATATTTTTATGATTAAAAATAAATTATATAAATAATATTTGTCCCACTTTAAATTTATTTTGTAATGAATTTTTCTAAAAAATTAAAATATAAATAATTAAAATGAATTTTTAAAATTATAATAAATAGAAATAAAAATGATATTTATTATTTATTAAGTAGTATACAGCTGTTATAAGGTTTATGTATTTAGGGGTTTCGGGTTTTATGAGCTTCTGATTTAAGTAAGTAAACATTTAGTGGTCTATAGGTTTTATTTAAAAAAGAAATAACAAAAAATTTATTATTTGTATTCTTTCTCAGTTTTTAAGATTATAACCATTTAAAATATAATAATTTTTAAATTTTTTTCAAAAGTGATCAAAATCTTTATTTATAATAATCATAATAATTATATATCATATAAATTCAATATAAACAATTTTATTGATAGATATTCTAATAATTATCAAAAAATAAATTTAAAATCTATTATGAATAAGATTGATATTACTTAAAATATAATATCAAAACCTAAAATGATTCAAAAGCAAAGCAAAATATATTACTTAATAATAATTATTTGTTTTTAAAGTTTTATTCTTTTTATAAACTTATCTATTTTTTGAAGAAAAATTATTTTTATAAATTATATTTTTAACTTATAATTTATTTTATAATTATTATATATATAAAATAAAAAACTAACAATCAAAATTATTTTTTTTAATTATAATGAAAACAAATAAAAATGAGATTTATTAATTATTATTTAGGGTATAACGATTTAAAGGATTATCTATATAGGTGTATCGTGATTTTGGAGTTTAGTGATTTAAGTGTTTAGGCATTTAGTGATTTAATGGGTTTATTTAAACAATAAAATAAAAAAAAATATTTTTTTTATTTTTTCACATGTTCAAAGGTTATAATCTTTGAAAATATAAAATTTTAAACTTTTTTTCAAAAGTGAATACGATATTTAGTTATAATAATTATTAAATTTATATATCATATAAATTCAATATAAACATTTTTATTGATAAATATTCTAATAATGATCAAAAAATAAATTAATAATATATTATTAATAAGTTAGATATCAATTAAAATATAATTACAAAACCTAAAATGATTCAGAAACAAAGCAAATATATTACTATATAATATTTTTTGTTTTTAATTTTTTTCTTCTTTTATTAAGTTTATCTATATTTTTTTGTTGAAAAATAATTTATATAAGTTATATTTGTCTAACTTATAATTTATTTTGTAATTAATATTTATATAAAAATAAACAAATAAATAATTAAAATGAATATTTAAAATTATAATGAAAAAAATAAAAATGAGATTTATTATTTTTAATTTAGGATATACATGTTTATAAAAGTTATCTATTTAGGGTTTTCAAGATTTAGAAGTTATTGATTTAAGTATTTGGGCATTTAATGGTTTATAGGTTTTATTCAAACAATGAAATAACAAAAAATTTATTTTTGATATTTTTTCAAATTTTCAAAGGTTATAACATTTGAAAATTTAATAATTTTAAATTTTTTTAAAAATGTAAATACAATATTTAGTAATAATAAATATTATAACTATATATAATATAAACTAAATATAAACAATTTTATTGATAGATATTATATCAATTATCAAAAAATAAATTAATAAACTATTAGTAATATGATAGATATAAATTAAAATATGATTAAAAAAACTAAAATGATTCAAAATCAAAGTAAAATTTATTACTAAATAATAATTTTTTTTAGATATTGCAGCATTTTATAAGCTTATATGTTTTTTTGATGAAAAATATATTATTTAAATTATTAATATATCACTTATAATTTATTTTGTAATTAATATTTCTATAAATTATTTAAATTATATTTAAGGTTTACGAGTTTAAAGGTTTAAGTATTTAATGGTTTTGGGGTTTAGGAGTTTAGATATTTATGTATTTAGGCATTTAATGGTTTATAACTTTTATTTAAACAATAATATAACAAAAAATTTATTTTTGTTATTTTTTCTCATTTTTGAAGGATATAAACTTTGAAAATATAATAATTTTAAAATTTTTTTATATGTGAATACTATATTTAGTTATGATAATCTTAATAATTATATATCATGTAAATTCAATATAAACAAATATATTGAAATATATTATATTAATGATAAAAAATAAATTAATAAAATATTATTAATAAGATAGATATTATTTTAAATATATTTGCAAAACATAAATTTATTCAAAATCAAAGTAAAATATATTACAAAATAATACTTTCTTTAATGTTTTGCTTCTTTTTATAAGTTTATATTTTTTGTTATTAAAAGTAAAATATTTAAATTATATTTTTCTTCCACATAATTTATTTTTAATTTATAATTCTATAAAAATAAACCAATAAATAATTAAAATGAATATCTAAAATTATAATGAATACAAATAAAATAGAGATTTATTATTTATTATTCAGGATATACTAGTTTAATGGTTTAAGTATTTAGGTGTTTTGGTGTTTAGTCATTTAAGTGTTTAGGCCTTTAGTGATTTATAGTTTTTATTTGAAGAATAAAAAAATAAAAAATTTAATTTTTTGATTTTTTTTTAATTTTTGAAGGTATAACCTTTGAAATTATAAAAATTTTTAATTTTTTTAAATGTGAATATAATATTCAGTAATAATAATCTTAATAATTATCTATAATGTAAACTCAATATAAAATATTATATTAATAGATATAATAATAATGATCAATAAAAAATAATAAACTATTATTAATAAGAATGATATAAATTAAAATATAATTGCAAACTCTAAAATGATTCAATATAAAAATAAAATATATTACTAAATAATAAATTTTTGTTTTTAAAATTTTGCCTCTTTTTATAAGGATATATATTTTTTTGATGAAAAACAAATTATTTAAATTAGATCAGTCTCACTAATAATTTATTTTGTAATTAATATTTCTATAAAAATATACTTATAAATAATTAAAATAATAATTAAAAATATACTTAATAAAAATTAAATTGAGATTTATGATTTTTTATTAATGTAAACCTGTTTAATAGTTTAAGTATTTATAGGTTTTGTCATTTAGGAGTTTAGCAATTCATGTTTTTAAGCATTTCAAAAAATTTAAAATTTTTTGAAATGTGAATACAATAGTTAGTTATTATAAAATTAATATTTATATCATATAAATTCAATATAAACAATTTTATTGATAAATAATATAATAATGATCAAAATTTAAATTAATAAACTATTAATAAAAAGATTGATATTAATTAAAAAATATTTACAAAACCCAAATTGATTCAAAATTAAAGTAAAATATATTAATGGATAATAATTTTTAATTTTTAAATTTTTACTTCTGTTATAAGCATATATATTTTTTGATTAAAAATAAATTAATTAAAATATATATGTCGCTCTCATAATTTAATTTGTAATAAATATTTCTATAAAAATAAATTAATAAATAATTGAAATGAATATTTAAAATTATAAAAAATATAAATAAAAATTAGATTTATTAATTATTAAGTAGTATATAGTGGTTTAATGGTTTATGTATTTAGGTATTTTGAGGTTTAGGAGTTTACTTATTTAACTGTCTATGCATTTTGTGGTTTATTGGTTTTATTAAAAAAATAAAATAATAATAAATTTATTTTTATTATTTTTTGATATTTTCAAAGGTTATAACCTTTGAAAATATAATAATTTTGAATTTTTTTTAAAATGTGAATACAATATTTAGTTATAATAATCATTATATTTATATATCATATAAATTCAATATAAACAATTTTATTGATAAATATTCTAATAATGATCAAAAAATAAATTAATAATCTATTATTAATAAGATAGATATCAATTAAAATATAATTACAAAACCTAAAATGATTCAGAAGAATATTTATATAAATTATATAAATTTATATAATTTTTTTGATAAAATAAGTTTATCAATAATTTTTTGATAAAAAATAATTTATATAAATTATATTTGTCTAACTCAATTTATTTTTTAATTGATATTTATATATAAATAAACAAATAAATAATTAAAATGAATATTTAAAATTATAATGAAAAAAAATGAGATTGATTATTGATTATTTATTATTTAGGGATACCGGTTTAATTTTAATTAGACTGTCTCAATAATAATTTATTTTGTTATTTATATTTCTATTAAATAAATTGATAAATAAATAAAATAAAAATTTAAAATTATACTGAATAAAAATTAAAATGAGATTATGATTTATTATTAAAATATACCAGTTTAATGATTTAAGTATTTAGAAGTTTTGTTATTTGGAGTTTAGTGATTTATGTTTTTAGGCTTTTAGTGGTTTATAGGTTTTATTTTAAAAAATAACAAAAAAAATTCCTTTAATTTTTTAGCATTTTAATAGGTCATAACATTTGAAAATATAATAATATTTAAACTTTTTTGAAATTTTAATACGATATTTTGTTTTAATAATATTAATAATGATATATCAAAAAATTTAATATAAATAATTTTATTGATAGATATTATAATAATGTCGAAAATTAAATTTATAAACTAATAATATTAAGATAGAAATTAATTAAAAAGAATTACAAAATCCTAATTGATTCAAAATTAACATAACTTATATTACTTGATAATAATTTCTAATTTTTAAATTTATACTTATTTTATAAGAGAATATTTTTATTAGATAAATAATTTATTATTTAAATTATATTTGTCCCATATATAATTTATTTTGTAATAAATATTTTTAAGTAAATACACTAATAAATAATTAAAATGAATATTTAAAAATATAATAAATAGCAATAAATAATAGATTTATTTATTATTAAGTAGTATTTAGCGGTTTAATGATTTATTAATAAAAATTATATATTCTTTTTAATTATTTATAGTTGAATTATTTAGATAAATTAATTACAAAATAAATTTCGAGTGAGACAAATATTATTTAAATAATTTATTTTTAATCAAAAAAAATATAAGCTTATAAAAAAATGGACAAATTTCAAAATTAAATATTATTATTTAGTAATATATTTTGATTTGATTTTGAATCATTTTGTGTTATGTAAATATATTTTAATTAATATTTATATTATTAATAATAGTTTATTAATTTATTTTTTGATCATTATTAAACTATCTATCATTAAAATTGTTTATATTGAATTTATTTGATATATAAATAGTAAGATTAATCTAATTATACATGGTATTCACATTTCAAAAAATTTTAAAAATTATTTTATTTTCAAAGGTAATAATCTTTGAAAATCACATTAAATCAAAAATTTTTTTTTTAATTTTATTATATAAATACAAACTATAAACCACTAAATGCCTAAAAACACAAATTGATAAACTCCTAAACGAAAAAACCTCTAAATTAACAATCCATTAAACTGGTATACCATATATAATAAATGATAAATCTCATTTTAATTTCTATTCATTATAATTTTAAATATTCATTTTAATTATTTATTAGTTTATTTTTTACAAATATATTAATTGCAAAATAAATAAAGAGTGAGAAAAATATAATTTTAATAATTTATTTTTAATCAAAAAATAAATATAAGCTTATAAAAATAAGTAAAAATTTAAAAAGAAAAAAGTATTATTTAGTAATATAATTTACTTTGATTTTGAATCATTATATGTTTTGCATTTATATTTTAATTGCTATCAATCTTATTAATAATAGTTTATTAATTTATTTTTTGATCATTATTATAATATCTATCAATAAAATTACTTATATTGAATTTAAATGTCTTATAATTATTAAGATTATTATAACTAAATATTATATTTACATTTGAAAAATATTTAAAAATTATTATATTTTCAAAGGTTATAACATTCAAAAATTAAAAAATTAATAAAAATAAATTTTTTGTTATATCATTGTTTAAGTAAAACTTATAAACCACTAAATGTCTAAATATTTAAACCTCTAAACTCTTAAACACAAAAGCCCCTAAATACTTAAACCTTTAAACACGTAAACCTTAAATATAATAATTAAATAATTTATTAAAATATTAATTACAAAATAAATAATGAGTGATACAAATATAATTTAAGTAATATATTTTTCATCAAAAAAACATATAAGCTTATAAAATGATCCAAAAACTAAAAAAATTATTATTTAGTATTTAATTTTACTTTGATTTTGAATCATTTTAGGTTTTTTAATTATATTTTAATTTATATCTATCATATTACAAATAATTTATTAATTTATTTTTTGATAATTGATTTAATATCTTTCAATAAAATTGTTTATATTTAGTTTAGATTATATATAGTTATAATATTTATTATTACAAAATATTGTATAAACATTTTTATAAAATTTTAAAATTATTATATTTTCAAATGTTATAACATTTGAAAATTTGAAAAATTGAAAAATTGAAAAAGAATCAAATAAAATATTTTGTTATTTCATTTTTTAAATAAGACCTATAAACCACTAAATGCCTAAAAACATAAATCGCTAAACTCCTAAATGACAAAACCCTTAAATACTTAAACCATTAAATTGGTATACTTTAATAATAAATCATAAATCTCAATTTAATTTTTATTAAGAATAATTTTAAATTTTTATTTTAATTATTTATCACTTTATTTTTATTGAAATATTAATTACAAAAAAAATTATTAGTGAGAGATATAATTTAAATTAAACCGGTATACCCTAAATAATAAATAATAAATCTCATTTTTTTTCATTATAATTTTAAATATTCATTTTAATTATTTATTTGTATATTTTTATATAAATATTAATTAAAAAGTAGATTATGAGTTAGTCAAATATAATTTATGTAAATTATTTTTAATCAAAAAAATATAGATAAACTTTTAAAATAAAAAAAAATTACAAAACAAAAAATTATTATATAGTAATATATTTTGGTTTGCTTATAAATCATTTTATGTTTTGTAATTATATTTTAATTGATATCTATCTTATTAATAAGAGATTATTAAGTTATTTTTTGATCATTATTAGAATATTAATCACTAAAATTGTTTATATTGAATTTATATTATATATAAATATATTGATTTTTATTACTAAATATTGAATTCACTTTAGAAAAAAATTTAAAAATTATTATATTTTCAAAGGTTATAAACTTTGAAAATATCAAAAAATAATAAAAATAAATCTTTTGTAATTTTATTTTTTAAATAAAACCTATAAACCACTAAATACATACACAATTAAATCAGTAAACACCAAAACCCCATAATACGTAAATACATAAACCATTAAACTGCTATATAATACCTAAGAATTAATAAATATAATTTTAATTTCTATTTATTATAGTTTTAAATATTCATTTTAATTATTTATTAGTTTATTTTTATAGAAATATTTATTATAAAATAAATTGAGTGCGACAAATATAATTTAAAAAATTTATTTTTTAATTAATATCTATCTTATTATTAGTAGTTTATTAATTTAATTTTTGATCATTATTATAATATATATATCAATAAAATTATTTATATTGAATTTTTTTCATATAAAATTATTAATATTATTATAACAAAATATTGTATTCACATTTCAAAAAATTTTAAATCTTATTATATTTTTAAAGGTTATAACCTATGAAAATGATAAAAAATTACAAATTTTTTTTTGTTATTTTATTGATTAAATAAAACCTATAAACCACTAAATGCCTAAAAACCTAAATTTCTAAACTCCTAAAAGACAAAACCTCTAAATACTTAAACCATTAAACTTGTATACATTAATAATACATCATAAATATCATTATAATTTTTATTCAGTATAATTTTAAATTTTTATTTTAATTAATTTTCAGTTTATTTTTATTGAAATATTAAATACAAAATAAATTATTAGTAAGACAGATCTAATTTAAATTAGACTGGTATACCCTAAATAATAAATATTAAATCTAATTTTTTAATTATAATTTTTAATATTTATTTTAATTATTTATATGTTTATTTATATATAAATATTAATTACAAAATAATTTATGAGTTACACAAATAATTATTATTTAGTAATATATTTTGCTTTGATTTTGAATCATTTTATGTTTTGATATTATATTTTAAGTAATATCAATCTTATTAATAATAGATTTTTTAATTATTTTTTGATAATTATTATAATATCTATTAATAAAATTATTTATATTGTATTTATATGATATATAATTATTATGATTATTATAAATAAATATTGTATTCACTTTTAAAAAAAATTTAAAAATTATTATATTTTCAAAGGTTATAATCTGAAAAAATGATAAAAAATAATAAAAATAAATTTTTAGTTATTTTATTTCTTAAGTAAAACCTATAGACCATTAAATGCTTACTTACTTAAATTAGTAAGCTTATAAACCCCGAAACCCCTAAATAAATAAACATTTTAACATCTATATACTACTAAATAAATAATAAATCTCAATTTTATTTCTATTTATTATAATTTAAAATATTCATTTTAATTATTTCTAATTTAATTATTTATAAAAATTAATTACAAAATAAATTTAGAGTAAGACAAAATATTATTTAAATAATATATTTTTAATCAAAAAAAAATTAAGTTTATAAAAAGAAGGAAAAATTTAAAAAATATATATTATTAGTTAGTAATAAATTTTCATTTGATTTTGAATCATTTTGTGTTATGTAAATATATTTTATTTAATATTTATATTATTAATAATAGTTTATTAATTTAATTTTTGATCATTATTTAATATCTATCATTAAAATTGTTTATATTGAATTTATATGATATATAATTAGTAAGATTAATATAATTATACAGAGTATTCACATTTCAAGAAATTTTAAAAATTATTTTATTTTTAAAGGTTATAACCTTTGAAAATCAGAAAAAAGCTAAAAAAAATTTTTTTATTTTTTTTATATAAATAAAACCTATAAACCACTAAATACCTAAAAACATAAATTGATAAACTCCTAAATGACAAAATTCCTAAATAATCAAACCATTAAACCAGTATACCACATATAATAAATCATAAATATCATTTTAATTTGTATTTATTATAATTTTAAATATTTATTTTAATTATTTATTAGTTTATTTTTTATAGAAATATTAATTACAAAATAAATAATGAGCGAGAAAACTATAATTTTAATAATTTATTTTTAATCAAAAAAATATATAAGCATATAAAAAGAAGTAAAAATTTAAAAACAAAAAATTATTATTTAGTAATATATTTTACTTTGATTTTGAATCATTATATATAGGTTTTGCAATTATTTTTTAATTGTTATCAATCTTATTAAGAATAGTTTATTAATTTATTATTTGATCTATTTTATAATATCTAACAATAAAATTACTTATATAGAACTTAAATGTCTTATTATTATTAAGATTATTATAACTAAATATTATATTTACATTTGAAAAAAATTTCAAAATTATAATATTTTCAAAGGTTATAAGCTTCAAAAATGATAAAAAATGACAAAAATAATTTTTTTATTATTTTATTATTTAAATAAAACTAATAAACCACTAAATGACTAAACATTTAAATCTCTAGACTCCTAAACTCCAAAATCTCCTAAATACTTAAACCATTAAACATATATAACGTAAATAATAAATAATAAATAATAAATCTCATTTTTATTTGTATTCATTATAATTTTAAATATTCATTTTAATTATTTTTTAATTTATTTTTATAGAAATATTAATTACAAATTTAATAATGAGTGAGACATTAATAATTTAAATAAATACTTTTTTATGAAAAAAAATAAGCTTATAAAAATAAATAAAATTTCAAAAATTTAAAATTTTATTTAGTAATATAATTTAATTTGATTTTGAATTATTTTAGGTTCTGCAAATATATTTTAATTAATATCTATCTTATTAATTATAGTTTATTAATTTATTTTTTGATCATTATAATAATATATATTAATAAAATTTTTTATATTTAATTTACATCAAATATAATTATTAAGATTATTATAACTAAGTATTGCATTCATATTTTAGAAAGATTAAAAAATTATTATATTTTCAAAGGTATTAACCTTTGAAAATCACGAAAATTCATAAAAATAAATTTTTTGTTATTTCATAGATTAAATAAAACCTATAAACACCTAAATGTGCAAACATATAATTCAATAAACTCATTAACCCCAAAACCACAAAAAACTTAAACCATTAATTAGGTATACCCTAAATAATAAATTATAAATCTCTTTTTATTAGTATTCATTATAATTTCTAATATTCATTTTAATTATTTATCAATTTATTTTTATAGAAATATTAATTACAAAATGAATTATTAGTGAGACAGATATAATTTAAATAATTTATTTATCATCAAAAAATATATGTGCTTATAAAATTAGGGAAAATTTTTTAAATAAAAAATTATTATTTAGTAATATATCTTATTTTGATTTTGAATCATTTAAGATTCTACAATTATATTTTAATTTATATCATTCTTATTAATACTAGTTTATTAATTTATTTATTGATCATTATTATAATATCTATTAATAAAATTATTTATATTTAGTTTACATTATATATAATTATTAAGATTAGTATAACTAAATATTATATTCACATTTTAAAAAAATTTAAAATTTTATATTTTCAAAGGTTATATAACCTATGAAAATGAGAAAAAATTACAAATTTTTTTTCGTTATTTTATTGTTTAAATAAAACCTATAAACCACTAAATGCCCAAAAACATAAATCGCTAAACTCCTAAATGACAAAATTTCTTAATACTTAAACTATTAAATTAGTATACATTAATAATAAATCATAAATCTCATTTTAATTTTTATTAAGTATAATTTTAAATTTGTATTTTAATTATTTATCAGTTTATTTTTATAGAAATATTAATTACAAAATAAATTATTAGTGAGACAAATCTATTTTAAATAATTTATTTTTTATCAAAAAAATATATATGCTTATAAAAAGAGCAAAATTTTAAAAATAAAAATTTATTATTTTGTCATATATTTTATTTTGTTTTTTAATCATTTGTGTTTGCAATTATATTTTAATTTATATCATTCTTATTAATAATTGTTTATTAATTTTTTATTGATCATTATTATAATATCTATTAATAAAATTATTTATATTGAATTTACATAATATATAATTATAATGAATATTAAAACTAAATATTATATTAACATTTAAAAAAAATTAAGAATTATTATATTTTCAAAGGTTATAACCTTTAAAAATTAAAAAAAATCAAAAAATTATATATTTTATTTTTCATTCATTAAATAAAAACTATAAAACACTAAAGTCTTAAACACTTAAATCACTAAACCCAAAAACACCTAAATACATAAACCATTAAACTAGTATATCCTGAATAATAAAAAATAAATAATAAATCTCAATTTTATTTGTTTTCATTATAATTTTAAATATTCATTTTAATTATTTATTAGCTTATCTTTATAGAATTATAAATTAAAAATAAATTATTTGGAAGACAAATATAATTTAAATAATTTACTTTTGATAAAAAAAATATAAACTTATAAAAAGAAGCAAAACATCAAAAAAAATTATTATTAAGTAATATATTTTACTTTGATTTTGAATAAATTTTTGTTAGCAAATAGATTTTAAAAAAATACATATCTTATTAATAATAGTTTATTAATTTATTTTTTGATCATTAATATAATATCTTTCAATATAATTATTTATATTGAATTAACATGATATATAATTATTAAGATTATCATAACTAAATATAGTATTCACATATAAAATAATTTAAAAATTGTTATATTTTCAAAGGTTATAACCTTTAAAAAATGAGAAAAAATAACAAATAAATTTTTTGTTATATAATTATTTAAATAAAACTTATAAACTATTAAATTCCTAAATACATAAATCTATAAACTCCTAAACCCCGAAGTCCCTAAATACCTAAACCTTTAAACTCATATACCTTAAATATAATTTAAATAATTTATAGAAATATTAATTACAAAATAAATTATGAGTGGCAAATATAATTTAAATAATATATTTTTCATCAAAAAAATATATAAGCTTATAAAATGATACAAAAACTAAAAAAAATTATTATTTAGTAATAAATTTTATTTTGATTTGAATCATTTTAGTTTTTTTAATTATATTTTAATTTATATCTATCATATTAATAATAGTTTATTAATTTATTTTGTGATAATTGATATAATATTAATCAATAAAATTGTTTATATTTAATTTTATATTATATATAGTTATAATAATTATTATAACTAAATATTGTATTCACATTTTTAAAAAATTTTAAAATTATTATATATTCAAATGTTATGACATTTGAAAATTTGAAAAAATATCAAAAATAAATTTTTTGTTATATCATTGTTTAAATAAAAACTATAAACCATTATTGCCTAAATACTTAAATAAATAACTTCTAAATCACGAAAACCCTAAATAGATAAATTTTTTTAACAGGTATATCCTAATTAATAAATAATAAATCTTTTTTTTTATATTTTTCATTATAATCTTAAATATTCATTTTAATTATTTATTTGTTTATTTTTATATAAATATTAAATAGAAATTAAATTATAAGTTAGAAAAATATAATTTATATAAATTATTTTTCACAATAAAATATAGATAAACTTATTAAAAGAAGAAAAAAATTTAAAACAAAAAATTATTCTATAGTAATATATTTTACTTTGTTTCTGAATCATTTTAGTTTTTGAAATTATATTTTAATTGATATCTATCTTATTAATAATAGATTATTAATTTATTTTTTAATCATTATAAGAATATTTATCAATAAAATTATTTATATTTAATTTATATAATATATAAATTTAATAATATTATAACTAAATATTGTAATTACTTTTAAAAAAAAATTTAAAATTATTATATTTTCAAAGAATATAACCTTTGAACATGTGAAAAAACAAAAGAAAATATTTTTTTTTTATTTTATTGTGTAAATAAAACCTATAAATCACTTAATGCCTAATCACTAAAATCACTAAACTACAAAATCTCGATACCCCTATATAGATAATCATTTAACCAAGTATCCCCTAAATAATAATTAATAAATCTCATTTTTATTTGTTTTCAATTTAATTTTAAAAATTCATTTTGATTGTTTAGTTATATATATATATATTAATTAAAAATAAATTATGAGTTAAAAATATAATTTATAAAAATTATTTTTCATCAAAAAATAGATATGCTTATAAAAAGAATAAAAATTTAAAAACAAATAATTATTATTAAGAAATATATTTTGCTTTGCTTCTGAATCATTTTAGGTTTTGATATTATATTTTAAGTAATATCAATCTTATTCATAATAGATTTTTAATTTATTTTATTATAATTATTAAAATATCTATCAATAAAATTGTTTATATTGAATTTATATGATATATATTTATTATGATTATTATAAATAAATATTTATTCACTTTTAAAAAAAATTTAAAAATTATGATATTTTCAAAGGTTATAACCTTTGAAAATATCAAAAAATAATAAAAATAATTTTTTTTTATTTTTTTTCTTAATTAACACCAATAAACCACTAAATGAATACATAGTTAAATCAGTAAACTCCTAAACCCCGTAATGCCTAAATACATAAACCATTAAACTGCTATATACTACTTAATAATTAATAATTCAAATTTATATTTCTATTTATTATAATTTTAAATATTTATTTTAATTATTTATTAGATTATTTTTATTTAAATATTTATTACAAAATAAAGTATGAGTGCGATAAATATAATTTAATTAATTTATTTTTAATAAAAAATAATATAGGGTTCTAAAAGAAGTAAAAATTTAAAAATTACAAATTATTATTTAGTAATATATTTTACTTTAAATTTGAATGAATTTGGGGTTTGTAAATATTTTTTAATTAATATCTATCTTTTTATTAATAGTTTATTAATTTAATTTTTGATTATTATTATATTGTCTATAAATAAAATTGTTTATATTGAATTTATATGATATATACATATTAATATTATTATAACTAAATATTGTATTCACATTTCAAAAAATTGTAAATATTATTATTTTTTCAAAGGTTATAACCTATAAAAATGATAACGAATTAAAGAATTTTTTTTTGTTTTTTTATTTTTTATATAAAACCTATAAACCACTAAAACCTAAAAACATAAATCGGTAAACTCCTATCTACAAAACCTGTAAATAGTTAAACTATTAAACTGTTATACATTAATAATAAATATTAAATCTCATTTTTATTTTTATTCAGTATAATTTAAAATTTTTATTTTAATTATTTATCAATTTATTTTTATAAAAATATTAATTACAAAATAAATTATTAGTGAGACGGATCTAATTTAAATTAAAGTTGTATCCCTAAATAATAAATAATAAATAATAAATATCATTTTTTTATTATAATTTTAAATATTCATTTTAATTATTTATTTGTTTATTTATATATAAATAATAATTACAAAATAAATTATGAGTTAGACAAATATAATTTATACAAATTATTTTTCATCAAAAAAATATTGATAAAATTATTAAAATATCAAGATGGGGATTACAAATCTCCAGTCCCTTCTCACAGTTCGGAGATTTTTTTTTGAAGATCCAGACCGGTCCCATAGGTTGAAAATATCAGGACTGGACGGGGCAGAGATCGGGGATTTTGGGTAGTAGAAAATGGTTCTAGGACAGAACTGAGTTCGACATTTATTTCAATTTATTTTCTTCAAAACAGTCAAGTTAGTTAATGTCGAAACCTTTGTCTTACGATCTATAATTCCTTAGTTATGTATCTTTCAAACTCAAATTGGGCCAATTTTGTTTTGTCAAATAGGCTGAATACCGCAAACAAGTTCCATTACCTTGTGAAAAGCTTTGATGTGCAGAAAAGGATAGATATGATAAATAGAACAGGACCGAGTTGTGTGCTTAATTTGGTTCTTTGTTTTTCACAAGTTGCCTTTGTCAGCCGAGTGAAAGTTGACCATAATAGCAATACTACATTTTTTAAATAATTACTTAAAATATTAAGGAATAGCTAAAGATGATCACAAACATTGGTAGCAACAATTAGTACTTAAGTAATTGCTAAAATTAGGCAACTTAATATAACAAAAAAAATATAACTAATAACAACCATGATAATAATCATTTCAAAGGTCGTCCCGGAACAGCAACGAAAATCCAAACCCAATTAATTTTTTCTTCTACAACACCTCCCTTTTCTTCCTCCTTAGTAGAAGGACAACCAGAGATGAAAACGTGTTAATCATGTAGACATAAATTTCTAAGATGAAAGAGTAATAAAAAAACAAAATATTACCTTATAAAATTTAATACGCCCATTCTAAATTTACTTGGCCAACTATAGTTGGAAGAATATTTGGATCTTGTGACCCCTCTAAAAATTGTAATAGAACCATATTTTTATTGAATTGAATGAATAAAATAAGTAAAAGTGAAATTATCATTTTACAAGATTTGTATACTAACCTGATTCATTGTCATCAAGAAGGTCTTGAACTAATTCTTCAATTTCAATTGGTTGGTTTGAGTTTCTCAACCAATCTTTTAGACATATGAGAACATCAGCTTTAATAGGTGTTAAAGAACTCATAAATTTATCTAAAGTTCTCCCCCTAGTGCTAAATGTAGATCCGTAGTCCACAGTAGATGCTTGGATAGCAAATACATCCCTTGCTACATTTTCCAAAGAAGGATACTAACCTCATTTACCTTCCACTAGTTTAGAAGATTTGAATCAATTCTATTTTTTTTAAGTTTGTCCTCCAAGTACCTATCCAACTCTTCCTAAGATGCAATGTCTTGTTCTTTCTCCAATTCAACAAAAAAATCATCAACATAAGTATCACTACCATCAAAGAAATAATCATTTTTCTTCAACACAATAGAAGAGAAATCATCTTCTTTTGATTCATCTCCATTTAAATCTTTATAATCATCCATCATCTCATTTAAAGCATTTATAACCTTTTTCACCAAATTTTTAGCGAATTCCTCTTTATAATGCTAAGTGTACTTAACCTTGAGATATATGAGCTTATATCTAGGATCCAACACTACTGCTACAAAAAGCATAATATTTGTTGACTGAAGAGAACCCCAATATTTGTTGAATTTATGCCTCATTTTCATACCCATTTCAGACACCGTTGTATCTCTACTATTTTCACATAGCTCAATTTTTTTCAAAATTTGATTAATCTCATAAAAATAAACACTAGAGGTAAAATATTATGTGCCAGAAAATTTACAAGTTAACTCATAAAAAGTTTTCAAGAAACGAGCCAAAATTTTGGAATTTATTCAATCTCTCTCAGTTGGAACATTTGAACCAAACTCTTTCAAAAACCTTTTGTCATTGTCCTCCAACTCATCAAATTCTTTTTGATATTTTATATCAATTTGTAGCATCAAATAAGTCGAATTCCATCTTGTAGGACAATCTAATTGCAGTGAAGATACATATGTCAAGTTTGCTTCTTCAACACAACTTAAACATATCTAATCTTTTAGGACTGCTCCTCACATATTTGACCACTCCTTTAATTTTTTGAATAGCACCCTCAACTATTGTAATTCCATCTCTGAAAATTAAGTTTAGGATATGAGCACAACATCTCATATGAAAATGCTCACCTCTCAAAGCTACAATATTTTTCTTCACAAGCCTTTTTTTCAATTGTTCAACTGTAACATCATTATTTGATGCATTGTCAATAGTAATGAACATCAACTTTCTCAAACCCCATTCATTCATTCAAAACTCAATAGCATTTCTAATATTAACTCCAGAATGATTTTTAATTGCACAAAAGTTCAAAAACCTTTTATGTTTATTATATTGAGAATCAATGAAATGAACAGTCAAACATACATAAGACAAATTTTGAATGCTAGTCCAAGTCTCGGTAGTCAATGAAACTCTATAATAATGAGATGATATGCTATCAAATAATTTCTTCTTTTCCTTCACAAACAAAGAAAAATAATCCCTCAATATAGAGTGCCAAGAGGAATTTTAAATTGAGGTTCAGATGTACCTTGACTTTCTTTTACACTTGGAATTGAAGAACCTGTCGTAACAATTGGAGGGTTCGAGAAATGATGATGATTGGATTTACCAATACTTTGATCATTTGAGATGTGATCATCTTTTTTTATTGTATTTTTAATTTGCCGCTGGATTGTGCCATCTGCATTGCCATTAATTTATATGATATGTTAAGCATTAATACATATAAATATTTCAAAAAAGCAAGCTCTACAAAACTGACTGTAACACATTCATCCCACTCATTCGGCCCAACCACAACACCAAAAAATAAAAAATACGTGAAAGAACGTGACGGGAAAGCTCAAAAAGTCAATAGATTTTCTCAATCCCGATTCTTTCGGGACAAGACTTCGGGTCTGGTCGCGAATCTTCGAGTCCCGTGAGCAGCCCTACTAAATGCATATAAAGTTAAATCAGTAAACTCTTAAACCCCGTAATGCCTAAATACATAAACCATTAAACTACTGAATACTACTTAATAATAAATAAATCTAATTTTTATTACTATTTATTATATTTTTAAATATTGATTTTAATTATTTATTAGTGTAGTTATTTAGAAATATTTATTACAGAATAAATTATGAGTGAGACAAATATAATTTAAATAATATATTATTTACATAATATAAATATATGCTTATAAAAGAAGTATAAATTTTAAAAATTAAATATTATTATAAAGTAATTTAAGTTATTTGAATTTTGAATCAATTTAGGTTTTGTAAATATTTTTTAATTAATATCTATCTTAATAATAATAGTTTATAAATTTAATTTTTGATCATTATTATAATATCTATCAATAAAATTATTTATATTAAATTTATATGATATATAATTATTAATAATATTATAACAAAATATTGTATTAACATTTCAAAAAATTTTAAATTTTATTATATTTTGAAATGTTATAACCTATGAAAATGATAAAAAATTATCGGAATTTTTTTTATATTTTATTTTTTTAAATAAAACCTATAAACCACTAAAAGCCTAAAAACATAAATCACTAAACTCCTAATGACAAAACCTGTAAATACTTAAATCATTAAACTGGTATACATTAATAATATATCATAAATCTCATTTTAATTTTTATTCAGTATACGTTTAAATTTTTATTTTAATTATTTATCAATTTATTTTATAAAAATATTAATTACAAAATAAATTATTAGTGAGACAAATCTAATTTAAATTAAAATGGTATCCCTAAATAATAAATAATAAACCTCATTTTTTTTCATTATAATTTTAAATATTCATTTTAATTATTTATTTTTTTATTAATATATAAATATTAATTACAAAATAAATTGAGTTAGACAAATATAATTTATATATATTATTTTTCATCAAAAAATTATTGATAAACTTTTTAAAGAAAAAAAAATTAAAACAAAAAATTATTATATAGTGATATATTTTGGTTTTCTTCTGAATCATTTTAGGTTTTGTAATTATATTTTAATTGATATCTAACTTATTAATAATAGATTATTAAATTATTTTTTTTATCATTATTATAATATTTATCAATAAAAATGTTTATATTGAATTTATATGATATATATATTTAATAATTATTATAACTAAATATTATATTCACTTTTGAAAAAATTATTATATTTTCAAAGATTATAACCTTTTAACATGTGAAAAAATAAATAAAAATATTTTTTTGTTATTTTATTGTTTAAATAAAACCTACAAACCACTAAATGCCTAAACACATAAATCACTAAACTACAAAATCCAGATACCCCTATATAGGTAATACTTTAAACCAGAATACCCTAAATAATAATTAATAAATTTCATTTTTATTTGTTTTCAATATAATTTAAAAAATTTATTTTGATTCTTTAGTTTTTTATTTATATATATATTTAATTATAAATTAAATTATGAGTTAAAAATATAATTTATAAAAATTATTTTTCATCAAAAAATAGATAAGTTTATAAATAGAATAAAAATTTTAAAAAAATAATTATTATTAAGTAATATATTTTGCTTTGATTTTGAAGCATTTTAGGTTTTGATATTATATTTTAAGTAAAATCAATCTTATTCATATTAGATTTTTAATCTATTTTTTGATAATTATTATAATATCTATCAATAAAATTATTTATATTTAATTTATTTGATATATAAATATTATGATTATTATAAATAAATATTGTATTCACTTTTGAAAAAAATTTAAAAATTATAATCTTTTCAAAGGTCATAATCTTAAAAAATGAGAAAAAATAATAAAAATAAATTTTTAGTTATTTTATTTTTTAAATTAACCCTATAGACCATTAAATGATTTCTTACTTAAATAAGTAAGCTCATAAACCCCAAAACCCATAAATACATAAACATTTTAACATCTATATACAACTTAATAAATAATAAATCTCATTTTTATTTTTATTTATTATAATTTTAAATATTCATTTTAATTATTTATAGTTTACTTATTTAGAAAAATTAATTACAAAATAATTTTCGTGTAAGACAAATATTATTTAAATAATTTATTTTTAATCAAAAAAAAATATAAGCTTATAAAAAGAAGTACAAATTTAAAAATTAAATATTATTATTTAGTAATATATTTTGATTTGATTTTGAATCATTTTGTGTTATGTAAATATATTTTAATTAATATTTATATTATTAATAATAGTTTATTAAATTAATTTTTGATCATTATTATAATATCTATCATTAAAATTATTTATATTTAATTTATATGATATATAATTAGTATGATTAATATAATTAATCTTAGTATTCACTTTTCTAAAAATTTGAAAAATTATTTTATTTTTAAAGGTTATAACCTTTGAAAATAATCAAACCATTAAACCGGTATACCACATATAATAAATCATAAATATCATTTTGATTTGTATTCATTATAATTTTAAATATTCATTTTAATTATTTATTAGTTTATTTTTTATAGAAATATTAATTACATAATAAATAATTAGCGAGACAACTATAATTTTAATAATTTATTTTTAATCAAAAAAAAAATAAGCTTATAAAAAGAAGTAAAAATTTAACAACAAAAAATTATTATTTATAATATATTTTACTTTGATTTTGAATCATTATATATAGGTTTTGCAATTATATTTTAATTGCTATCAATCTTATTAAGAATAATTTTTTAATTTATTATTCGACCAATTTTATAATATCAAACAATAAAATTACTTATATTCAATTAAAATATCTTATAATTATTAAGTTATTATAACTAAATATTATATTTACATTTGAAAAAAATTTAAAAATTATTATATTTTCAAAGGTTATAACCTTCAATTTATTAATTATTAAGTAGCATATAGCGGTTTAATGGTTTATGTATTTAGGCATTATGGGGTTTAGAAGTTTATCGATATAACTCTATATGTATTTAGTGGTTTATAGGTTTTATTTAAAAAATAAAATAAAATAAAATTTATTTTTATTATTTTTTAATTTTTCCAAAAGTTATAACCATTGAAAATATAATAATTTTTTAATTTTTTTCAAAAGTGAATTCAATATTTAGTTATAATAATCATTATATTTATATATCATATAAATTCAATTTAAACAATTTTATTGATAAATATTCTAATAATGATCAAAAAATAAATTAATAAACAATTATTAATAAGATAGATATCAATTAAAATATAATTACTAAATTTAAAATGATTTAGAAGTAGAGCAAAATATATTACTATATAATAAATTTTAGTTTTTAAATTTTTATTCTTTTTATCAGTTTATCTATATTTTTCGATGAAAAATAATTTATATAAATTATATTTGTCTAACTTTAAATTATTTTGTAATTAATATTTATATAAAAAATAAACGAATAAATAATTAAAATGAATATTTTAAATTATAATGAAAAAAATAATAGCGAGATTTTTTTATTTATTATTTAGGTTATACTAGTTTAAAAGGATTATCTTTTTAGGGTTTTAAAGATTTACGAGTTATTGATTTAAGTGTTTAGGCATTTAGTGGTTTATAGGATTTATTTAAACAATGAAATAACAAAAAAATTATTTTTGATATTTTCTCACATTTTCAAAGGTTATAACCTTGGAAAATATAATAATTTTAAAATTTTTTAAATATGTGAATACAATATTTTGTAATAATATTCCTTATAATTATATATAATCTAAACAAAATATAAAGAATTTTTTGTTAGATATTTAATCATTTATCAAAAAATAAATCAATATGCTATTATTAATATGATAGATATAAATTAAAATATAATTGCAAAACCTAAAAATATTCAAAATCCGAGTAAAATTTATTACTAAATATTAATTTTTTTTAGTTTTTGCTTCTTTTTATAAGGTTATATCTTTTTTTGATAAAACATAAATTATTTAAATTAAATTTATATCACTCATAATTTATTTTGTAATTAATATTTTAATAAATTATTTAAATTAAAATTAAGTTTACGAGTTTAAAAGCTTAAGTATTTAGGGTCTTTTGTGTTAAGGAGTTTAGTGATTTAAGTGTTTATGGATTTAGTGGATTATAAGTTTTATTTAAACAATGATATAACATAAAATTTATTTTTTTTATTTTTTCTAATTTTTATGGTTATATCCTTTGAAAATATAATAATTTTTAAATTTTTTTCGAATGTAAATAGAATATTTAATTATAAGAATCTTCATAAATATAAGTCAATTAAATTCAATATAAATAATTACATTGCTAGATATTATAATAATGATCAAAAAATAAATTAATAAACTATTATTATTAAAATAGTTATTATTTAAAAATTATTTGAAAAATCTAAATTTATTCAAATCAATGTAAAATAAATTAATAAATAATAATTTTTTTAATGTTTTGCTTTTTTTATAAGTTTATATTTTTGTTATTAAAAATAAATTATTTAAATTATATTTGTCTTATTATTTATTTTGTAATTTATAATCCTATAATAATAAACTAATAAATAATACAATTAATATTTAAAATTATAATGATAACAAATAAAATTGAGATTTATTATTTATTATTCAGGATATATCGATTTAATGGTTTAAGTATTTAGGTGTTTTCTGGTTTAGGAGTTTAGTGATTTAATTGTTTAGACCATTAGTGATTTATAGTTTTTATTTAGAGAATGAAAAAACAAAAAATTTAATTTTTTGATTTTTTTTAATTCTTGAAGGTTATAAACTTTGAAAATATAATAATTTTTAATTTTTTTAAAATGTGAAAATAATATTTAGTTAATATAATCTTACTAATTATATATAATGTAAACTCAATATAAATAATTTTATTGATAAATATTATAAAATGATCAATAAATAAATTAATAAACGAGTATTTATAAGAATGATATAAATTTAAATATAATTGTAAAATCTAAAATGATTCAAAATCAAAATAAGCTATATTCCTAAATAATAATTATTTATTTTTAAAAATATACCTTTTTTTATAAGTATTTTTTTTAATTAAAAAATAATTATTTAAACTATATATGTCGAATTAATAATTTATTTTGTAATTAATATTTCTATAAAAATAAACTGATAAATAAGTAAGGTGAATATTTAAAATTATAATGAAGACTAATAAAAATTAGATTTATTATTTATTATTTGGACTATACTAATTTAATGTTTTAAGTATTTATGGTCTTCGGGGTTTAGGAGTTTAGTCATTTTAGAATTTAGTCATTTAGTGGTTTATAGGTTTTATATAAAAATTAAAATAACAAAAAATTTATTTTTGTTATTTTTTCGCATTTTTGAATGTTATAACCTTTGAAAATATAATAATTTATAATTTTTTTTGAAAAGCGAATATATTCTGAAATTATAATAATCATAATAATTATATATCATATAAATTCAATATAAATTATTTTATTGATATATATAATAATAATGATCATATAAATGAAATAAACCATTATTAATAAGATAAATATTATTTAAAAAATATTTTCATAACGTAAAATGTTTCAAAATCAAAGTGAAATATTTTACGAAATATTAATTTTAAATTTTAAAATTTTTGTATCCATTTATAAGCTTATATATTTTTTGATGAAAAATAAAATATTTAAATTATATTTGTCTCACTAATAATTTATTTTTTAATTTATATTTCTAAAAAAATAAACTAATAAATAAATAAAATATATATTAAAAATTATAATGAATACAAATAAAGATGAGATTTATGATTTATTATTTAGTGTATAAATTTTTAATTGTTTAAGGTTTTTGTGGTTTTGGGGTTAATGAGTTTATTGATTTATATGTTTACACATTTAGGTGTTTATAGGTTTTATTTAATCAAAGAAATACCAAAAAATCTATTTTTATGAATTTTCGTGATTTTCAAATGTTATAACCTTTAAAAATATAATAATTTTTTAATAGTTATAAAATATGAATACAATATTTAGTTATAATAATCTTAAAAAGTATATTTGTTGTAAATTCAATATAAAAAAATTTATTAATATATATTATTATAATGATCAAAAAATAAAATAATAAACTATTATTAATAAGATAAATATTAATTAAAATATATTTGCAGAAACCAAAATAATTCAAAATCAAAGTATATTATATTACTAAATAAAATTTTAAATTTTTGAAATTTTGTTTATTTTTATAAGCTTATTTTTTTTCATAAAAAATAATTTATTTAAATTATATATGTCTCACTCATTATTTAATTTATAATTAATATTTCTATAAAAATAAACTAAAAAATAATTAAAATGAATATTTAAAATTATAATGAATACAAATAAAAATGAGATATATTATTTTTTATTTAGGTTATAAAGGTTTAATGGTTTAAGTATTTAGGGGTTTTTAGGGTTTAGGAGTCTATAGATTTAAATGTTTAGGCATTTAGTGGTTTATAAGTTTTATTCAAATAATAAAATAATCTTAATAATTATAAGACATTTAATTGAATATAAGTAATTTTATTGTTATATATTATAAAAATGATCAAATAATAAATTAATAAATTTTTATTAAAATGATTGATAGCAATTAAAATATATTTGCAAAACCTATATATAATCATTCAAAATCAGAGTAAAATATATTATTAAATAATACTTTTTTGTTTATAAATTTTTACTTCTTTTTATAAGCTTATATTTTTTTTGATTAAAAATAAATTATTAAAATTATATTTGTCTAACTCATTATTTATTTTATAATTAATATTTCTATAAAAATTAAACTAATAAATAATTAAAATGAATATTTAAAATTATAATGAATACAAATTTAAATGAGATTTATGATTTATTATATGTGGTATACCGGTTTAATGGTTTGATTATTTAGGGGTTTTGTTGTTTAAGAGTTTATCAATTTATGTTTTTAGGCATTTAGTGGTTTATAGGTTTTATTTATATAATAAAAATAAAATAAAAATTTTTTAGATTTTTTTTGATTTTCAAAGGTTATAATGATAAAAAATAAATTAATATATAAAATTTTTTGAAATGTGAATATAATATTTAGTTATAATAATATTAATAATTATATATGATATAAATTCAATATAAATAATTTTAATGAAAGATATTATAATAATGATCAAAAATTAAATTAATAAACTATTAATAATAAGATAGATATTAATTAAAAAATATTTACAAAACCCAAATTGATTCAAAATTAAAGTAAAATATATTACTGGATAATAATTTTTAAATTTTTACTTCTTTTATAAGCGTATATAAATCTTTTAATAAAAAATAAATTATTTAAATTAAATGTGTCGCACTCATAATTTATTTTGTAATAAAAATTTCTATAAAAATAAACTAATAAATAATTAAAATGAATATTTAAAATAATAATAAATTGAAATATAAATTCAATTTATTAAGTAGTATATAGCAGTTTAATGGTTTATGAATTTAGGCATTACGGGGTTTAGGAGTTTACAGATATAACTGTGTATGCATTTAGTGGATTATAGGTTTTATTTAAAAAATAAAATAACATAAAATTTATTTTTATTATTTTTTCATATTTCCAAATGTTATAACCTTGAAAATATAATAATTTTTAAATTTTTTTCAAAAGTGAATTCAATATTTAGTTATAATAATCATTATATTTATATATCATATAAATACAATATAAACAATTTTATTGATAAATATTCTAATAATGATCGAAAAATAAATTAATAAATAATTATTAATAAGATAGATATAAATTAAAATATAATTACAAAATCAAAAATGATTCAGAAGGAGTGCAAAATATATTACTATATACGAAATTCTAGTTTTTAAATTTTTTATTCTTTTTATAAGTTTATCAATATTTTTCGATGAAAACTAATTTATATAAATTATATTTGTCTAACTCATAATTTAGTTTGTAATTAATATTTATATAAAAATAAACAAATAAATAATTAAAATGAATATTTTAAATTATAATGAAAAAAATAATATTGAGATTTATTATTTATTATTTAGGGTTACCAGTTTAAAAGGATTTTTATTTATTATTTAGGGTTTTAGAGATTTAGGAGTTATTGAATTAAGTGTTTAGGTATTTAGTGGTTTATTGGTTTTATTTAAAGAATGGAATATCAAAAAATATATATATTTTTTATTTCTTCACATTTTCAAAGGTTATAACCTTTGAAAATATAATAATTTTAAATTTTTTTTCAAAAGTGAATTCAATATTTAGTTAAAATAATCATTATATTTAAATATCATATAAATTCAATATAAACAATTTTATTGATAAATATTCTAATAATGATCAAAAAATAAATTAATAATCTATTATTAATAAGATATATATCAATTAAAAAATAATTATAAACCCAATAAAGATTAAGAAGCTTAGCAAATTATATTATTATATAATAATTTTTTATTTTTTATTTTTTTTCTTTTAATAAGTTTATCTATATTTTTTTGATGAAAAATAATTTATATATATTATATTTGTCTAACTCATAATTTATTTTTTAATTAATATTTATATAAAAATAAACAAATAAATAATTAAAATGAATATTTAAAATTATAATAAAAAAAATGAGATTTATTATTTATTATTTATAGTATACCGGTTTAATTTAATTTATATCTATCTCACTAATAATTTTTTTTAATTAATATTTCATTAAAAATAAACTGATAAATAATTAAAAAAAATATAAAATTATATTGAATAAAAATTAAAATGAGATTTATGAATTATTATTAATGTATACCAGTTTAATATTTTAATTATTTAGATGTTTTGTCATTTAAGACTTTAGCGATTTATGTTTTTAGGCATTTAGTTGTTTATTGGTTTTGTTTAAACAATGAAATAACAAAAAAAAAATTTTGATATTTTTTTACATTTTCAAAGATTTTTAAAAATGCGAATAAAATATTTAGTAATAATAATTTGTATAATTATATACAATATAAACTAAATATAAACAATTTTATTGATAAATATGATAGCAATTATAAAAAAATAAATTAATATTTTATAATTTTATGATGGATATAAATTAATATATAATTGCAAAACCTAAATTTATTCAAAATCCAAGTAAAATTTATTACTAAATAATTTTTTTTTTAGTTTTTGCTTCTTTTTATAAGCTTATATGTTTTTTTGATGAAAAGTAAATTATTTAAATTATATTTGTATCACTCATAATTTATTTTGTAATTAATATTTTAATTAATTATTTAAATTATATTTAAGGTTTATGAGTTTAAAGGTTTAAGTGTTTAGGGGCTTTTGTTTTTAGGAGTTTATATGTTTAAGTGTGTAGAAATTTATGGTTTATAAGTTTTATTTAAACAATCATATAGCAAAAAATTTAATTTCATTATTTTTTATAATTTTTGAAGATTATATCCTTTGAAAATATAATAATTTTTAAATTTTTTCAAATGTAAATATAATATTTATTTATAATAATCTTAATAATTATAATTCATTTAAATTCATTATAAATAATTATATTGCTAGATATTATAATTATGATCAAAAAAAAATTAATAAACTATTATTAATAAAATAGTTATTATTTAAAAAGTATTTGCAAAATCTAAATTTATTAATATCAAAGTAAAATATATTACTAAATAATAATTTTTTTTAATGTTTTGCTTTTTTTATAAGTTTATATTTATGTTATTAAAAATAAATTATTCAAATTATATTTTTCTTACTCATAATTTATTTTGTAATTTATAATTCTATAATAATAAACTACTAAATAATTAAAATGAATATTTAAAATTATAATGAATACAAATAAAATTAAGATTTATTATTTAGAATTCAGGATATACCGGTTTAATGGTTTAAGTATTTAGGTGTTGTGTGGTTTAGGAGTTTAGTGATTTAATTGTTTAGACCTTTAGTGATTTATTGTTTTTATTTAAAGATTGAAAAAACAAAAAATTAAATTTTTTGATTTTTTTTTAATTTTTGAAGGTTGTAACCTTTGAAAATATAATAATTTAAATTTTATATAATGTGAACTCAATATAAATAATTTTATTGATAGATATTATAATAATGATCAATTAATAAATTAATAAATTAATAAATTTGAATTTATAAGAATGATATAAATAAAAATTATATTGTATAATCTAAATTGATTCAAAATAAAAATAAGATATATGATTAAATAATAATTTTTTATTTTTAAAATTGCCCCTGTTTTTATGAGCATTTTATTTGATGAAAAATAAATTATTTATATTATATATGTCGCACAAATAATTTATTTTGTAATTAATATTTCTATAAAAATAAACTGATAAATAATTAAAATGAATATTTAAAATTATAATGAATACTAATAAAACTGAGATTTATGATTTATTATTTAGACTATACTAATTTAATGTTTTAAGTATTTATGGGCTTCGGGGTTAAGGAGTTTAGTCATCTTAGTATTTAGTCATTTAGTGGTTTATAGGATTTATATAAAATTTAAAAAAATTAAAAATTTATTTTTGTTATTTTTTCTCATTTTTGATGGTTATAACCTTTGAAAATATAATAATTTTTAAATTTTTTTTTGAAAAGTGAATACTATATGAAGTTATAATCATCATAATAATTATATATAATATAAATTCAATATAAACTATATTATTGATATTTATTATAATAATGATCATAAAATAGTAATAACCTATTATTAATAAGATAAATATTGTTTAAAATATATTTGCAAAACCTAAAATGACTCAAAATCAAAGTGAAATATTTTACTAAATATTAATTTTAAATTTTTAAATTTTTGTATCCATTTATAAGCCTATATATTTTTTGATGGAAATTAAATTATTTAAATTATATTTGTCTCACTAATAATTAATTTTTTAATTTATATTTCTATAAAATTAAACTAATAAATAATTAAAATGTATATTTAAAATTATAAAGAATCCTAAAAAAATGAGATTTATGATTTATTATTTAGGGTATAACTATTTAATTGTTTAAGTTTTTTTGTGGTTTTGGGGTTAAAAAGTTTATTGATTTATATGTTTCAACATTTAGGTGTTTATAGGTTTTATTTAATCAATGAAATATAAAAAAATTTATTTTTATGAATATTCGTGATTTTCCATGCTTATAACCTTTAAAAATATAATAATTTTTTAATAGTTCTAAAATATGAATACAAATCTTAGTTATAATAATCTTAATAATAATATTTGTTATAGAATCAATATGAAAAAATGTATTAATATATATTATAATAATGATCAAAAAATAAATTAATAAACTATTATTAATAAGATAGATATTAATTAAAATATATTTGCAGAACCCAAAATAATTCAAAATCAAAGTAAATTATATTACTAAATAAAATTTTAAATTTTTGAAATTTTGTTTTTTTATAAGCTTATTTTTTTTAATAAAAAATAATATATTTAAATTATATGTCTCACTCATTATTTATTTTGTAATTAATATTTCTATAAAAATAAACTAAAAAATAATTAAAATGAATATTTATAATTATAATGAATACAAATTAAAATGAAATTTATTATTTATTATTTAGGTTATATAGGTTTAATGGTTTAAGTATTTAGGAGGTTTTGGGGTTAAATAGTCTAGATATTTAAATGTTTAGGCATTTAATAGTTTATAAGTTTTATTTAAATAATAAAATAATTATTTTTATGATTTTTTTATCATTTTTGAAGGTTATAACCTTTGAAAATATAATAAATGTTTAAATTTTTTTTAAATGTAATAGAATATTTATTTATAATAATCTCAATAATTATAAGACTTTTAAAATTCAATATAAGTAATTTTATTGATAGATATTATAAAAATGATCAAAAAATAAATTAATAAACTATTATTAATAAGATTGATAACAATTAAAATACAAATACAAAACCTATAATGATTCAAAATCAAAGTAAAATATATTACTAAATTATAATTTTTTGTTTTTAAATTATTACTTCTTTTTATATGCTTATATTTATTTTTTGATTAAAAATAAATTATTATAATTATATTTGTCTCACTATTTATTTTGCAATTAATATTTCAAAAAAAAATAAACTAATAAATAATTAAAATGAAAATTTAAAATTATAATGAATACTAATTAAAATGAGATTTATGATTTATTATATATGGTATACCGGTTTAATGGTTTGATTATTTAGTGCTTTATAGTTTTTATTTATATAATAAAATTTTAAAATTCTATTTTTGATTTTTTCTGATTTTCAAAGGTTATAACCTTTGAAAATAAAATAATTTTTAAAATTTTTCGAAATGTGAATACCTTGTATAATTATATAAATTTTACTAATTATATATCATATAAATTCAATATAAATAATTTTAATGATAGATATTATAATAAAGATCAAAAATTAAATTAATAAACTATTATTAATAATATAAATATTAATTAAAATATATTTACATAACATAAAATGATTCAAAATCAAATCAAAATATATTACTAAATAATAATATTTTATTTTTAAAATTTGCCTTCTTTTTATAAGCTTATATTTTTTTTATTAAAATAAATTATTTAAATAATATTTGTCTCACTCGAAATTTATTTTGTAATTAATTTATCTAAAAAATTAAACTATAAATAATTAAAATGAATATTTAAAATTATAATAAATAGAAAAAAAAATGAGATTTATTTTTTGTTAAGTAGTATATAGCTGTTAAAAGGTTTATGTATTCATGGGTTTCGGGATTTATGAGCTTACTGATTTAAGTAAATAAGCAATTAATGATCTATAGTTTTTATTTAAAAAATGAAATAACAAAAAAATTATTTTTTTTATTTTTTCACATTTTCAAAGGATAAATTACCTTTAAAAATATAATAATTTTAAAATTTTTTTCAAAAGTGAATAGAATATTTAGTTATAATAATCTTTATATTTATATATCATATAAATTCAATATAACCATTTTTATTGATAAATATTCTAATAATGATGAAAAAATAACTTAATAATATATTATTAATAAGATAGATATCAATTATAATATATTTACAAAACCTAAAATGATTTAGAAGCAAAGCGAAATATATTACTATATAATAATTTTTTGTTTTGAATTTTTTTTTTCTTTTAAAAAGTTTATATATATTATTTTGAATAAAAATAATTTAAATAAATTATATTTGTGTAACTCATAATTTATTTAGTATAATTATATTACATTTTAATATAATAAATCTCATTTTTTTGTTTATAATTTTAAATATTCATTTTAATTATTTATTTGTTTATTTATATACAAATATTAATTACAAAATAAATTAAGCTAAACAAAAATAATTTATATATTTTATTTTACATCAAAAAATTATAGAAAATCTTTTTAAAAGAAAAATAATTTTCAAAACAAAAAATTATTATATAGTAATATATTTTGTTTTGCTTCTAAATCTGTTTAGGTTTTGTAATTATATTTTAATTGATATCTATCTTATTAATAATAGATTATTAATTTATTTTTTGATCATTATTAGAATATTTATCAATAAAATTGTTTATATTGAATTTACATGATATATAATTATAAATATTATTATATAACTAATTATTATTTTTACATAAGAAAATAATTTAAAAATTATTATATTTTTAAAGGTTATCATCTTTGAAAATGAGATAAAATCACAAAAAAAAGAATTTCTTATTTTATTGTTTATATAAAACCTATAAAATACTAAATGCCTAGACGCTTAACTCATTAAACTCCTAAACCCCAAAACATCAAAACCCTTAAATACCTAAACATTTAAACCATCTTTAAAGCTTTAAGTATTTATAAATAATATATAAATATCTATCAATAAATAATAGTTTATTAATTTATTTTTTGATCATTATTATATTTATAATTATATTTAGTTTATTAATACCTATCAATAAAATTGATTATTTTTAATTTAGATGATATATAATTATTAAGTTTATTATAACTAAATATTGTATTCATATTCGAAAAATATTTAAAAATTATTATATTTATAAAGGTTATACCCGTCCAAATTGATAAAAAATTTGAAAAATAATTTTATTGTTATTTCATTATTTATAAAAAACATATAAACTACTAAATGCCAAAACACTTAAATCAAAAAACTTTTAAACTTCTAAATACTTAAACCATTAAACCAGTGTACCCTAAATAATTAATCATAAATCTCAATTTTATTTGTATTCATTATAATTTTAATATTCATTTTAATTATTTATTAGTTTATTTTTATAGAAATATTAATTGCAAAATAAAATTATCAATGAGACAAATATAATTTAAATAATTTATCTTCATCAAAAAAATTTATAAGCTTATAAAAAGAATCAAAAATTTAAAAATAAAAAATTATTATTTAGTAATATATTTTACTTTGATTTTGTATCATTTTAGGTTTTGTAAATAAATTTTAATTAATATCTATCTTATTAATAATAGTTTATTAATCTATGTTATGATCAGTATTATAATATCGATCAATATAATTATTTTTATTAAATTTACATGATATTTAATTTTTATGATTATTATAATTAAATATTGTATTAACATTCGAAATAAAATTAAAAATTATAATATTTTCAATGGTTATAACCTTGAAAATGAGAAAAAATCAAAAAAATAATTTTTTTGTTATTTAATTATTTAAATATAACTTATAAACCACAAAATACCTAAATACTTAAATTTCTAAACTCCTAAACCCTGATACTACTGCACCACACACAAATAGTGACGGACCACAGTACACACGTGAACATATTCCTGTCCATTTGGTGTGGCATTTAGAGGGGCCAGCAAGTCCTGGTAACAGCCAGATGTATGGGCCACTAGCTTGAAGAGGGCACCACTAGCAAGCCATGATGATAACATTTAGACAACTGATGAGACCGAGCAATGTGGTCGAGAGTAAACCCAGGAGTAGTTAGGAGTGGGTCCCAATAACCCTATCAGGCAGCAGAGAGGGCCACCCAACTATCGTCCAACAGGAGTAGAAGGTAATCCATGCTTAATTAGAGAGCTAGCAAAATCTGATGCATCATCAAGCATTTCTAGTAAGCAATGGAGTCCAGACCAGCCACACGAGAGCGAAAGATACAAACTTGTAGTTTATGTTTGTAGTCTTATTTGTATTTTGGACTTTTTATGCACCATGTACTTGTAGAGACGGATCATGACATACTGACACACACAATCTTTTCTTTTCTCTATTTAGCATTCAATGAGGGCAACTGGACCCATGAGTCTCTTTAAGTGGGGCCCCCTAATGCATTTTGTAAATACACATTAGGCAATGCTACACTCCCGGGAGCAGAAGACCCATCTTTATAGCATTTTTTAATTTTACTTGTATTCTAGCTTGGTTGTACGCATAGATAATTAGACTATGAGATGAACCTAATCACACATGCACACCGATGCATGCATATTTTTTGATAATTTGTCGGTGCAACATAGAGCCACTTCTTAGAGCTCGAGGAGGAAGCATTCTAACCCAAGAAATACTCTTTTGAGGATCATTTGAGCAAAAGAATGTGGAATTCAGAGGTTAGAATGAATTGACAAAGTGTTGTAGATATGGACTTGTGGATTTATGAATATTCAGTTTTACGTATATTCCATTGCATAGCAATCACATAGGCAAACGCTTGATGCTGCATGTCACACACATGAACAATCTTATATTTGCATAGTTTTAATATGGTGCGTCATTCAGGTTCCTCCAAAAGGTTTCGAAAAATACGAATGGAAAGGACGTAGTGCTCATAAGGACTCAATGCCAACTCTGATGTCCGGGAATGCCAGGTGATTTTAGTTGTATTCGTACGCTTGGAATTCTTAGGCATTATGTTTTTTAATGTATTTTCTGCATAGAATCATTAATGTTTATAGGATTTGGTCGGCTGGCCTAAATTAGTAAGCTTTTTTGTCTCTTGTAAGTTGTGTGCCTAAATGATAAATAAAGTTTGTATTTTCGAAAAAAAACAATAAAAAACTATAAACCCTTTACTTTTAATCTTAAACCTTAAACCATAAACTATAACCCTACTCCATAAACCCTAAATCCTAAATCTCATGTTTTGCACTTTTATAATCAAATGACTATGTGTTAAATTTAAATTGAAATTCACAACTTTTAGGAATAACACAGATTTATCTTTTTATATATGTAACACAAAGTCATGACTCAAGGGATGAGTTATGGATTCAGTCTCTTTCTTGCTTTAGATAATTGTAGCATTAGCAATGGTCATGATTGTATATTTTGTCTCTAGAACACAAAATCATATCGATGAGAATATACCATAACATGTGTCTCTCTGTTGAACATATTGTTATTGAACTAAGAATGATCATGAATACATATTTAATCACTATAATACTGGGTCATAGTATTGGATATCACCATAGCTTGTGCATTTTATATTTATATTGCAAAGTCATTGCACTAGGAATGATTGTAACTTTGGACATTCCTCAAGAGCAAAAGTCATGACACTAGAAAGAGTTAAAGCTCGAGTACTACTCTTTATAACTTTTTATAGCTAAAATTCTTGGGATTGGAAATATCACTATGGCTTATTCCTTTGATTTGTGACCTCAAGTGTCAATATACAAGACTAAAATTTTGCGCATTGATTAAAACCTTTTATACATTTGAATATGATTAATTTACACCTTTTTGGGTATTGTGAGTTGTATACATAACTCATTTAATATAAAGAAATGATACTTTTCATATCCATGATGATATAAAAAAAGGCTTAGACATGCCAATAAAATAAATTTTTTGATTCTTGATTGAAAGAGAGCCCATACTTCTTGCCCTGCTCAAACCACCCAAGGGCTAATTTGTTCTAATAGGCTACAAGGTGGTTATTTTTTTAGAGGTGAACTATGTTTTAAAAAAATTGCTTCGAGTGTGTGCATGCGAGATATTTTAGAAGAAAATACAATAATCAATATAAATAGCATCCTCAACAACTAGGTATTTCAACACATAGGGGTACAACTTTGGTTTACTCTGTTAGCGTACATGAATCAAATTACCTTTGATAGCTCAGTGATTTAACATCAAATATGATCAAACATGATGAGATAAAGTAAAAGTTCCTATTATTTTGGTTAGAGCATTAACAATCATTCTAGAGTTGAGAGACGAACAAAATAAATTATTTTAATTATTCACTATAATTTTAATTATTATTTTAATTATTTATCAGTTTATTTTTATAGAAATATTAATTAAAAAAAAATTATTAGTGAGACTGATCTAATTTAAATTAAACCGGTATATCCTAAATAATAAAGAAAAAATCTCATTTTTATTTTGATTTTAAATTTAAATATTCAAATTTAATTTTTTATTTGTTTATTTTTATATAAAAATTAATTACAAAATAAATTATGAGTTACGCAAATATAATTTATATAAATTATTTTTCATCAAAATAATAAGGATAAACTTTTAAAAAGAAAAAAAAATTTCAAAACAAAAAATTATTATATAGTAATATATTTTGCTTTGCTTCTGAATCATTTTAGGTTTTGTAATTATATTATAATTGATATCTATCTTATTAATAATAAATTATTAATTTATTTTTTGATCATTATTAGAATATTTATCAATAAAATAGTTTATTTTGAATTTATATGATATATAAATATAATGATTATTATAACTAAATATTGAATTCACTTTTGAAAAAAATTTAAAAATTATTATATTTTCTAAGGTTATAACCTTTGAAAAACTCAAAAAATAATAAAAATAAATTTTTTGTTTTTTTAAAATTAAACCTATAAACTAATAAATGATTACACATTTAAATAAGTAAACTTCTAGACCCCGTAATGCCTAAAAACAGTAACCATTTAACCGATATATAATACATAAAAAATAATAAATTTAATTTTTATTTCTATTTATTATAATTTTAAAAATTCATTTTTATTATTTATTAGTTTATTTTTATAAAAATATTTATTACAAAATAAATTATGAGTGTGACAAATATAATTTAAATAATTTATTTTTAATGAAAGAATATAAATACGAATATAAAAGAAGTAAAATTTTAAAAATTTAAAATTATTATCTCGTAATATATTTTACTTTAATTTTGAATCAATTTGTGTTTTGTAAATATTTTTTAATTAATATCTATAAAACCTATAAACCACTAAATGCCTAAAAACATAAATCGCTAAATTTTCAAATGAGAAAATATCTAAATACTTAAACCATTAAACTAGTACACATTAATAATAAATCATAAATCTCATTTCAATTTTTATTCAGTATAATTTAAAATTTTATTTTAATTATTTATCAGATTATTATAATAGAAATATTAATTACAAAATAAATTATTAGTGAGACAAATATAATTAAAATTAAACTGGTATACCCTAAATAATAATTAATAAGTCTCATTTGTTTTCATTATAATTTTAAATATTCATTTTATTTTTTATTTGTTTATTTTTATATAAATATTAATTACAAAATAAATTATGAGTTACACAAATATAATTTATATAAATTATTTTTAATCTTAAAATATAGATCAGCTTTTTATAATAAAAAAAATTCAATACAAAAAATTATTATATTGTAAGATATTTTGCTTTGCTTCTGAATTATTTTAAGTTTTGTAATTATATTTTAATTTATATTTATCTTATTATTAATCGATTATTTATTTATTTTTTGATCATTATTAGAATATTTATCAATACAATTGGTTATATTGAATTTATATGATATATAAATATATTGATTATTATTACTAAATATTGTATTCACTTTTGAAAAAATTTTAAAAATTATTATATTTTCAAAGGTAACCTTAAAAAATGAGAAAAAATAATAACAATAAATTTTTTGTTTTTTCATTTTTTAAATAAAACCTATATATCATTAAATGCTTACTTACTTAAATCAGTAAGCTCATAAATCACGAAATCCCTAAATACATAAACCTTTTAACAGCTATATACTAAATAAATAAATAATCTAATTTTTATTTCTATTTATTATAATTTTAAATATTCATTTTAATTATTTATAGTTTAATTTTTTAAAAATTAAATATTATTATTTAGTAATATATTTTGATTTGATTTTGAATCAATTTTTGTTATGTAAATATATTTTAATTATTATTTATATTATTAATAATAGTTTATTAATTTAATTTTTGATGATTATTATAATATCTATCATTAAAATTATTTATATTGAATTTATATGATATATAATTACTAAGATTAAAATAATTATAAATTGTATTCACATTTCAAAAAATTATAAAAATTATTTTATTTTCAAAGATTATAACCTTTGAAAATCTGAAAAAATGAAAAAAAGAATTTTAAATTTTTATTATATAAATAAAACCTATAAACCACTAAATGCCTAAAAACATAAATTGCTAAAACTACTAAACGACAAAACCCCTAAATAATCAAACCATTAAACCGGTATACCATATATAATAAATCATAAATCTCATTTTAATTTTATTCATTATAATTTTAAATATTCATTTTAATTATTTATTAGTTTATTTTTTATAGAAATATCAATCACAAAATAAATAATGAGGGAGACAAATATAATTCTAATAATTTTTTTTAATAAAATATAGCTTATATAAAGAAGAAACAATTTAAAAACAAAAAATTATTATTTAGTAATATATTTTACTTTGATTTTGAATTATTATATATAGGTTTTGCAATTATATTTTAATTGTGATCGATCCTATTAATAATAGTTTATTAATTTATTATTTGATCATTTTTATAATATCGAACAATAAAATTACTTATATTCAATTAAAATGTCTTATAATTATTAATTTATTATAACTAAATATTATATTTACATTTGAAAAAAAATTTAAAATTATTATAATTTTAAAGGTTATAACCTTCAAAATGATAAAAAATCTCAAAAATAATTTTTTATTATTTTATTATTTAAATAAAACTTATAAACCACTAAATGCCTAAACATTTAAATCTCTAGACACATAAACCCCAAAACCCCCTAAATACTTAAACCATTAAACCTATATAACCTTAATAATAAATAATAAATCTCATTTTTATTTGTATTCATTATTATTTTAAATATTCATTTTAATTATTTTTTAGTTTATTTTTATAGAAATATTAATTACAAAATAAAAAATGAGTGAGACATATATAATTTAAATAAATTATTTTTTATGAAAAAAAATATAAGCTTATAAAAATAAACAAAATTTAAAAAATTTAAAATTTTATTTAGTAATATAATTTACTTTGATTTTAAATTATTTTGGGTTCTGCAAATATATTTTAATTAATATTTATCTTATTAATAATATTTTATTAAGTTATTTTTTGATCATTATTATGATATATATTAAAACATTTTTTATATTGAATCTACAACAAATATAATTATTAAGATTATTATAACTATGTATTGTATTCATATATTAGAACAATTAAAAAATTATTATATTTTTAAAGGTTATAAGCATTGAAAATTACGAAAATTCATAAAATAAATTTTTTGTTATTTCTTTGATTAAATAAAACCAATAAACACGAAAATGTGTAAACATATAAATCAATAAACTCCTTAACCTGAAAACCACAAAAAACTTGAACAATTAAATAGTTATAGATAGTAAATCATAAATCTCATTTTTATTAGTATTCATTTAAATTTTAAATATACATTTTAATTATTTTTAAGTTTAATTTTATAGAAATATAAATTAAAAAATAAATTATTAGTGAGACAAATATAATTTAAGTAATTTATTTTTCATCAAAACATATATAGGCTTATAAATTGATACAAAAATTAAAAATTAAAAATTAATATTTAGTAAAAAAATCACTTTGATTTTGAATCATTGTAGGTTGCAAAGAGAGGTAAAGAAGATCTAGCTTATTAAATGGTTACATTTTTTGATAAATATAATAAATAGGAATAAAATAATTTATATTTAATTTATATATATATATTATGATTAGTACTTCATATTGAATTCAACTTTCAAAAAAAAAGTTAAAAAATTATTATATTTCAAAGGTTATACCTCACAAATTGAGGAAAAATAACAAAAATAAGTTTTGTTATTTCAGTTTTTATATTAAAAATATAAAGCACTAAAGACTAAATACTAAAAGACTAATCCTAAACCCGAAGCCCATAAATACTTAAAAGATTAAATTAGTATAGTCTATATAATAAATCATAAATCTCATTTTATTAGTATTCATTATAATTTTAAATATTCATTTAAATTATTTATAAGTTATTTTATTGAAATATTAATTACAAAATAAATATTTAGTGAGATAGATTTATTTTAAATAATTTAATTTTTATCAAAAAAATATATATATACTTATAAAAAGAGGCAGATTTTAAAAACAAAATTTATTATTTTGTAATATATTTTATTTTGATTTTGAATCATTTTAGTTTTTGCAATTATATTTTAATTATATCATTTATTATAATA
>JAREIK010000424.1:0-55759 GCA_029783825.1 Sapria himalayana
TGTGTAACTTTAAAAATACATTAATTAGTATATGATGTGTGTTTGTGTGGGTGTACAGTAGTATATGCCTGCATACAAGTATATACACCTACTTTGGAAAATGTAGATACATGTGTGAATATATACAAAAGTACAAATATTCGTATGCTGATATATAATGAATAGTAATGTATATATATGGATAAATGTGAGTGTGTGTGTAGGGTAGTGTATATGCACATATATATTTATGCATATATATGTAAATATCAATATTAATTTTAGAAGAAAATACTTGAGCACATAATATTAACATGTTCCACAAATTCATGAGACTAGGAGCAAAAAGAGACATTATTACAAGATACTACTAATCTCTCATCTATAACATTTTGCCTCATAATTTGATTAGAGTACTACTTGCAATGATAAGGTTCATTCAATACTACATACATGGAGTTATATTTTTGAAACTTATTACTTGTTAAACTCATATACTTGTGATACATTTTACCATGCTATAAAATAATTAACAGTTACATTGATTTTTGTAGTGTCTTGTATCTCTATAATTTCAAAACTTAATGGTCTTTGGACTATTATAATTACAATGATTCTTAGATTTAGACCTCTTGTTTTTTGATTTGCTTTGACATTTTTTCTTTGTTGAATTTCTTTCAATTAACTTTGTATATAATTCTAAAGAGGTTGATGTTTCACTTGTCTATCTCTTTTGAATCTCCTTGCTGAGAATTAAATCCTAACATCATCGAATTTCAATTTATTAGTTTTTGATGAACTATGCACAACTATAATTGTAATAGGTTAATTTTTGATAGAGAACACAAAATTATCAATACACATACTTCATCATTGACTTCAATACCAAACAAAGTTAAATTGGGTTGTGATTGTGTTGACTTCAATAAGTTGCTGGGTCACTGATGTGTTTTCTGTCAACTAATTTTTGAAAAAATACCTCATCATGTGCACTTTTTTAGCTTCAATTAGTTTTTCATATATAATAGCAAGAGCCTTCGTAAGCCTTACTATGCTCTTCTCATTTTTTATATTGAAACTAAGTTGGTAAGATATCATATTTCAGATGAATTCAAGTGCTAGTATGTGCTCTTCTTCCTTCATAGACTCTATCATCTTCCTCAGAATGGGATCATATAGAATATTCTAGTATATATATTTCAGATAGAATTTCATAGACTCTATCTTCTTCAGATTTATAATAATTTTTTCAGAGTATTTCATGAGAAACAGTACCATATAAATTGAAATCATATTTCTTTATGTATTATATAAGAGTAAAATAAAATCAAACATTAAAAAAATAATAAAATAATATATTTATTCAATCAAACTGGAATAAATATATTAAATCAAACTCAATTTTAATCAAACTAGTTAGATCTAATTAGCTTTACCTCTCTCTCATTCTATTTGACATAGAATTTGTCAAAATTCATGGCAGAATATTTGAGACCTTGGAAGAAGTTGATGTTAAGAGACTGTGGAATATGGTGATGATGAAGCGCCACTAGCTGAGCTCCATGTCAAGGCGCTTGGTATAATTTTCCAAGCATAGATATGAGTAATCCAATGTCATTTCTATATTTAGCTTATTTTTTCAACTAGAGTCTCTTGTTGGCCAAAAATAATGACATAGAGTGATCTTTTGTTTTTTTTTGTTACATCTAACCACTTCTTCACACAAGTTACTTTCCAAAATGTAACAATAAAAGCAAGGTGTCTATCATCAATTAATTTCATACAAATATATATATATATATATATATATATATATATATATATATATATGTTGTTATATTTATACATATTTATGTTTATGTATACTATTATTATAGTTATAGATATAGTAAAATATATTAATATAAGAAATTCAAATTATATCACACATGCATATTGATGTATCGTTATGTTTAAATACACTTATTGATTTGACGAACTTAAATGTATAAAGATTTATACATTTATATATAATTATATATAAATGTATTTAACAATACGTGTATCAACATATTACTATATATAAATGTATTTATCTACATAAATACCTATACATAGCCATATGACTAAATATATATAATTACATGAAAAACTAAATATAACTACATCTACAACATGTATAACTACATGCTTCAGAAACTTAATATCCTTTCATATCATTCATCTCATCCATATATATATTTTTTTGATATTGTATAAATCTTTAGAATTTTTCCATAAATTTTTGGAACTTAAATTTAATTTTTTCAACTTTAAATGTATTTTTAATGTATTATTATATGTGTGTATAAATCATTATAATTTAATATGTTTAGGATATGTATTTTTGTTTCACCTAATATCATTTAACTAAAATTGATTTTTAATAAAATGTTTATTTGTTTAAATTCTTATTGTAAATTTCAAAACAAATAACAATATGTTTCTGTAATAAATATTATAAAAAATTTCTAAAATATATATGTGATGTAGTTTCAATTTACAAAGATAAAACTTTAAAAATAAAATGTATTTACAAAATAAAATTTTCACTTCATAATATGCAATATGTTATATTTATTATACATAAACAATGTTTAAAATATATCTTTTAATTACAAATAAAAACATTAACTTGTATTCAATTTTTAAAAAAAATTAAAAATAATTATTTAAAAAAACAAATTCATATATTTATATGATCATATATATTTTTTGAATAAAATAAAAAAATAATAACTTGTAGAAAAATTTACTAATGTATTTAAATGGTTTTCTGTTTTGTTTGAACAAAATTAAAAAAATTATTGATTTTTTACAAAAGATTAAAGACATGTATTTATATGCACTACATCATAATTGCTTGAAATTTAAAGTTTCTAAAAATTAATTAAAATAATATATAATAGGTAGAAATGTATCATAGACATTAATATTTTAATAAAAAATTTTATAAAAAAACAAAAACAATATTATCTATTTATGAGCAATATTTTAATTTTTAACATAATTTACAAATATACCATTTTCATTAATTTATATGAGTATAATGATAGTACTTTAATTTAAATATTACAAAAACTACTATTTGAATAATATAGAAGCTCATATATTTAATTCATATTTTTATTTTGCGCATTAATATGCTTCACACACACACACACGTGCACACACACACACGCACAAATTTATTTTAAATATAAAGAATTTACAATATTTTATAAATTGTGTACAATATATAATTTTTATTTTAATTAAATTTTCAAAATCATAAAATTTTAAATACATTCACATATACACACAAACACACACACACACACACACATATATATATATATATATATATATAATAGTTTCATTTGTAACATTAAAATACATTACGTATATAGCTATATGTGTGTGTTTGTGTGGGTGCTAAGTAGTATATGCATGCATACAAGTATATACACTATACTTTGAAAATGTCGATACATGCGTGAATATATATCAAAGTACAAAAATGTGTATTGTGATATATAATGTATAGTAATGTATATGGATGTATAAGTGTGTGAGTGTGTGTGTGTAGGTCAGTGTATATGCACATATATATTTGTGCATATATATGTAAATATCATAATTATTTTTGAGAAAAAAATATTTAAGCACATAATTATTATCATGTTTTACAAGATCATGAGGGCACAAGCAAAGAGTGACATTATTGGAAGATATTACTAATCTCACATCTATAACTCTTTGCCTCATAATTTGATTTGAATACTACTTGCAATGATAAGGTTTATTCAATACTACATACCATGGAGTTACATTTTCATTCAATACTATAATTTTTTCAAATAAAAAAATCTATCTAATATTTTCTTTAACAACTCATCTTCTTTTTCTAGTCTTGATAAGCTATTTTCAATATTGATTATATGTACATTTCTTATCTAATATCTCTAGTTCAAACTATTGTAATAGTAAAATCCACCAAATCAATCTAGGCCTAATATCTTTATTTTTTATGATATATTTGATTATAGAATATTTAGTATATACTATGACTGGTTCCCAGTAAATATGATATTAACTTGCCAAAAAGAAAAGAATATTTATACAAGTTCTTTCTCTATAGTGGTGTAATTCAATTAGGCATATTAGAGTGTGTTGTTATCACAGTATATGATACCATATAAAACTCTTCATAATTATATTTAACTATTTTTGCAACTATGTAACCTATTTTTATAACTATATTATTAACTATATATAATTATTTTTTTAACTATATAATATTTTATAACTATATGAGTAATTCTATATAACTATATTTTTAACAAAATATATCATATGTATAATTATATATAACTATATATAATTGTAGTTTACTATATGTATAATTATATATTCCTATATCTTTAACTACATACATATTTATAACTATATGTGTATACCTATATATAAATATTAGTATAACTAACACTCTATATAATTAAATATAATTATATTTGTATCTATGTACACATATATGTATTCATATAATTAAATCTATATATTTATTTATATCTTTGTATATATTTATATATAGCTACTTATAACTACTTGTATGAATATATCTATATATAATTATATGTTTAACTTTATATAACTTTTTTTTTAATTATGTATACTAGAGGTATAAGAACATATAGAGGTTGACCTCCCTCTCTGGTGACCATCTCTTGAGGTCTATTGATTTTGTTTCTTTCTCTCATCAAATCTTTTTACTGCAATATGACAAAGGATTTGAGATTTAGTGGAAGAAATGAGATTTACGTTCACAAAGCTATCCATCAGGCTGTTTGCCAACAAGGAGACGAGTATTTTGATGTTGGTCTTGATGCTGGTGGAATGATAACCATTCTATATATGTTGATGTTTGGTGAAATTGTCACCACAATTCCTACTATTGTCTTTAATGTAGAGACTGTTGAATATAAAAATTTAATTTCACTGTGTGGGATGTTGGGGGTCAAGACAAGTTTTGCCCTTTCAGGAGGGATTACTTCCAAAATACCCAAGGACTCATATTTGTGGTGGATAGCAATGATAGAGATTGAGTAGTTGAAGCTAGAGATGAGTTGCATAGGATGCTAAATTAGAAAAAGCTGTGGGATGCAGTTTTGCTAGTGTTTTCTAATAAGCAAGATCTTCCCAATGCGATGAACGCAGCTAAAATTACTGACAAGCTAGGACTTCACTATCTTTTCCAATGCCATTGCCACATTTAGAGCATCTGTGCTACCTCTGGCGAGGGCCTCTACGAGGGTCTTGATTGGCTTTCCAATTACATTGCGAGCAAATCATAAACAATTTAAGCAGGATGAGGCAAAACTTTGTTGATATATCTGGATGTGGATCTAATCTTTGCCTATTTTGCTTGAGTTTTGTTGTGTTATATGGATGACATCATCTGTTTCCAGGGGGATTCAAATTGTATTTATATTTATATATTGCATGCCTAAAATACAAGACCGCAGTTACTTTGTTATGATCTGTTGTAAGCCTAATTTGTTTGTTTTTTGTTTTTTGTTTTCTGTCTTTTTGCCATGGGATCCCAAAGGTATAAGAAAAAATAATTGTTTTGATATATGTATTACTATAAAAGCTTTATACATAACTATATTTAAATATTTAATTTACAACTTATATTTAATATACATTTGTATATATTAGTATTCAAAAATATATTTTACTATATCTATACCTATACATAATTATATGGATAGATATATAAAATTATATAAATAAATATATATAATTACATATATAAATATAAGTATAACTATGTGTATAATCACATGTAACTATATTTATAATTACATGTATAATAACATACAGTAATATGTAAGCACAAAGCATGAGTCTCTGTTGATTAGGCTCATATATGGTATAATACAAATAAGAGATGTACTCTTACTTAATCCCAACCCTTGGGCCTCTAGCTCAAATATGAACTTATGTATGACAAAAAATTTAATATTTTATAAGTTTATATAGATAAATTTTATTTTCTTTTATATAATTTTTCATTCTAACACTACCCTCTCTATGTGTCTCTCTACCCCTTTATAATTCTTTCCGTCACTCTATTCATCTTTTTCTTTATGTGTCACCCTCTCTCTCTTGTTTTTTTCTTTCTCGCTCTCCTTTCTTGCTTGTTCTCTCTATCTCTCTTTCTCCCCCTTTCTCTCCCTCTCTCTTCCTTTTTCTCTCTCTCCCTCTCTCTCTCCCTCTCTCTCTCTCTCCCTCTCTCTCTCTCTCTCTCTCTCTCCCTCTCCCTCTCTTTCCCTTTCACCATTTCTCTCCTCCTCTCACTCCCTCCTTCTCTCACTCTCCTCTCTCTCTCTCTCTCTCTCTCCCTGTCTCCCCATTTCTCTTCCCCTCTCTCTCCCCACCTTCTCTCCCTCTCTCTCTCTCTCTCTCCCTCTCCCCCTTCAAACGTTAAATGTCTTTCTTTTCTACTTTCTTTTCTTATGCATTATCATATTTCGATCCCTTTATCTAGTATTACTGTGATATCAATTAATCTTTATTGTGCTAAAAATGGCTTTATCTATTCATGTAAATTCTGCAAATGCATTGCCTCGATATTCATGATATTTAATTTTTAAATATTCATCTATAAGTAATTTTATTTAATTATTAGTATATTTTGAAGTAATAGAATGTTTAATTCAAAATAATGATCGAGCATTATTCTTTGAAAATAAAATGGGGCAAAATGAGTTTAGATCATTAGTGGATGGACAGAAGATTTATTAATAGATTTTTGAATAATGATTTTTTGAGTGGACTTAAAATTTTCATCAATTTTGCATGTAATCAATCTAGATTGATGAATGAAAAAAAGTAAAGTGTACATGTAATCATCAAAGGTGTCAGAATATCCCTTTTCGTGATGCAAACACTATAAGATGCCATTTAGAAAAATATGGCTTTGTGCCAAATTATTTTATTTGGATTTATCACGGGAAAAGTACAAAAGCTCTAAACATTGACAAAAATGAGGTTACTGAATCATTTGCTTGTGGTGAATAATCATCAAACACATACAATAGAATGATCACGGAAGCTGTTGGTGCTGACTTCAATAGGATTACATGGATGAACCACCTAATCCTAAAGCTCAAAAATTTTATGAAATGCTTAAAGCTGTAGATAAAGAGTTGTGGCCTAGTTGTAAAACACATTCACAATTGTTACTTGTGGCTCAGCTTATGAGCATTAAGTCAGAAAATCATATGTCGGAGAAATTATTTGATCATGTGATAGAACTAATAAATGAGATTGTTCCGGATAATAATTTGATCACTAAGAATATTTACAACACTAAGAAGTTACTACGAGGAATCGATCTACTAGTCAAAAAAATTGATTGTTATTTAAATGGATGTATGTTATATTGGGGTGGTGATAGTAATTTAATTAGCTGTAATTTTTATGATCATCCTCGATTTAAGAAGGCATCTCGTGTTGTAGATACGCGTCAAATATTAAAGGTTGTATTTAAGAAGATGTATTATTTTTCATTAATTCATCGATTACAGAGACTATATGCATCAAATGTTACGGCAAATATTATGAGGTGGCATTCTGAGAATGAGGTTTAAGAGGGGATAATGCGTGATCTATTAGATTCATTTGCTTGGAAGCATTTTAATTATATACATCAAGATTTTGCAACTGAAAGTCAAAATGTGAGATTGGGTCTCTAAATTAATGGATTTCAGCCATTTGGGCAATTAGGACAATATTCTTCAACATGGAAAGTGATAGTGACACCTTATAACTTGCATCGGTGATTGTGTGTGAATGAGCAATATATGTTTTTATCAATATTGGTTCCAAAGCCAAAAAATCCAAAAGACATGCTAGATGTTTTCTTACAGCCTTTTATTGCAGAGTTAAATCATTTGTGGGATGTTCGCATGGATACATATGATATCTTAAAGAAGAAAAATTTTATTATGCGGGAAGCCCTTATGTGGATTGTAAGTGACTTTTCTACATGATCAGTGTTGTCTGGCTGGAATACTGTAGGATGATTCCCATGCCCATATTGTATGACAAATTCTAATGCATTTACCCTCAAATTTAGTGGTAAACAAACATGGTTTGATAAACATCATAAGTTTCTACCTAAGAATCATCCATTTTGAAGAAATAGAACTGCATTTAAAAAAAATAAAACTGTGATGACAGTTGCACCAATAGTTCGTTTAGGAGATGATATTATGATAGAGATTCAGAGATTGGGTTTGAAGAATGCAACTGGAAAGGAAGCTACTAGAAGTAGAGGTGTTAAACGGGTCGGGACGGCACGGCCCAGCCCGTTTTTTTAGAGCACGATCGTGTTTCCGTGCCGGGCCGGGCACGGCACGATTACTGTAACGTGTCATGCCCTGTCCGGGACGGTTTAAAAAAGCCAAGCCCGGCACGGCCCGGTGGCACGGCAAGCCGTGCCGTGCCGTGCAGGGCCCGCTCGGGCCAGGCCGGCCCGAGAGGCAGAAAATTTATTTATTTATTTTTTAATATATTTAAAATTTTAGATATTGTATAGTATTAAATATTTATATTTTTAAAAATGTTAAAATTAAAAATTAATTAAAAAAACAAAGTTTAAATTTTTTTTAAATATCAAATTAGTTTATAATTTTATTATAATTATTAATTATATAATAAAGTTATTAATTTTTAAAAGAAAATTTAAATCATAAAAAAAATAAATCAATATATTATGTTAGTAAAAATAAAAATTAAAAAAAAACATAAACAACACAAAAGAAAAATTACCAATCATCCATTTGAAACCAAAGGTCCGAATAAAATAAATATCAGTTTCAACACAACGTACAAGCAAAGCGTACAATCAATAAAAAAACATCTAAAACAAAAAATAGTAGATCATCATCAATCATCAATCGGCATATCATGAGAATCATCAGCCGCAACATCAAGATCAGTATCATATGGATCATCATCATCGGCAATCAACTCCTCCGCCATCGTAGTGGATGAGGATGTGATTGCAGTGCTTGTCCCAGTCCCAGCTCCAGCACGATCATGGATGCTAAACCTTGATTCCTCCCAATCCTTCAAACAAGCAAAGGCCTCAACCATATCTAGACGTAATCTCGATCTCCTATCTGAAATCACGTTCACTACAACAGAAAAAGCAGACTTCGATGATACGCTCGACACAGGAGGAGTCAGTAGATCCTATGTCATCCTAGATTGCACGGGAAAGGTGGACTCATATGATTTCCACCACTGTAATAAATCAAGATTCTTAGTATCAGAATGTGATAGGATTGAGCAGTAATCGCTATCTAAGTCCTGAGACAGCTCGCTCCTATGTGATGGTCCACCCATACGTTTCCCACCTCGCTAGCTGAATGGAAAAATCGTCATCTCCGAACAAGGTATCAATGTCCGTAATCACAGTCTCACTACTACCACCACCATATCTAGTATCGTAGTATGTGAACAGATCAGTCAACTTCTCGTGAATGAACCCTTCAGGTGGCTCTTCCAGGTTCATGTATGAGGAAATGAAAGTCAGTGTATTTTCTACCCCTTCCACCTTAACCCTAGGGTCCATGCATGCAGCGAGGCAATAAAGAGAAGGAACGGTGGACCAGTACTTCAAGTACTCGGTCTCCATCTCTGCAACCATATGGCTAAGATCGGGTCAGCTCGATACTTCCTAAACATGCTACTAATGTTGCATATGCAACAGAGTGCAATACAAGTGGTGGGCGTATAAACCGACGAACACATGTTCGTCATGTCATAAAATATCTTCAGGAATTTCATAAATGAAATTCCTGAAGCCCAGTCAGTGTCGTCAATAATAAGTTCGTCACTCTTACTATTGATGTAATCGGATATCACGTGTTCATATCCACCACATGATCCTAACATCAGGTACGTGTAATTCCAACAATGTCTCACATCCGATTGGAATTTCTTCTTCTTAAGATTCGCAGACAAGCGTTATCGAATGTGACACTAAAAATTTTATTTTGAATTTTATATTCCCTAAAGATTTTCATCATACACTCAAAAATGGCCGGGCCATTATGAGGATGAAGAATCTCAGAGAATCCTAAAATTTATTTATTGATTGTCCAGTTAGAATCTACATAGTGGCTCGTGAGACATGCATAAGAAGAATCATCGTGACATGTCCATATATCGGACGTCACGGACACCACTCCACTATATGCCATAAATTCCTTAATTATTTTTTGTTTTTCTAACTTATATATCTTTAGTATGTCATTCCTAGATGTGGACCTAAGAATCCTACAATAGCAGGCTGAAAATATGCCTGCATGATGCGCACTACCCTTGGATCTTCTGAAAATAAGATCGGAAGACCCATCAATGTGATGAGCCTGGTCATGCCGTCCCTACCCAACTCGTTGGAGTATATGAAGGGAGTAATCTTTGAGACTAAACTCGATCCAGTCTCAAAAAATGTAGTGTCAAGTTGGGTTTGCCTAGGATCTAATTGTCAATGTTTTTTTGTGCATAATTCGGCATGTCTTTTTAGGTGTCCAGTCCCAAATGAACTCTTACATGTTAAAAGTCCCATACAATATTTGCACTGTGTCATTTCTTATTCCTCACTCCTAACATTTTTTTGTGTTATGATTTTAAAAAGAGTCCAAACTACATAAGTCCTCCTAGTTTTTTGTTTTTTAGAACTTTGGGTTGAGACGACTAGAGAAACCTAAGTTTCAGCAGCCTCAGACCTCTGTGTAATATTTTCATTTTCTAAATTTAAATACGTGTTAGGTGTATTTGTCATTTTTTATGATTTTTTATTTTTCCTAAGTTTGGTATAGAGAGAAACTATAGAGAGAGAAAGTAAAAAAAACACTAAAATAAATTACCTGGTAAAAGCAGTAAGGTTGGTCACGTGCACAGTGCACCACAGTCAAGCTCTAATGTTCAAAACTCAAGTCGAGTTTCACGAAAATCCAAACCAAAAGCAAAATCCCGAGGCCCGAGAGACAGAAGCACGGTTTTTGTGAGAGAAAGAGAAAGATTTGAGAGAATATATGTTTTTGAAAAACATAAATGTTAAAGGGTGGGGGGTAGAATTTATAGATTAAAGATATTAATTTTTTATAAAAAACGATATTTTTTTTATATTTTTTTGAATTTCTATTAATTAATTAGGGGGCAGATTCATGAGGCCCGTTGGATTCTATCTCCTAGCCGTTGGAGGCAAATCCAACGGCTGAAAATAAATATTATTAGATTTTTTAATTTTTTTTCCCGTTGGGGACTTGGGGTCGGTTCGGGAATTGGGCCAGAGGCCCTCGTGGAAGTGGAAGGAAGTGGGTTGGGACTTGGGACCGAGGGTCGGGTCCAATCAGACCCGACCCACGGTCTTTTTTTCGGGAGGGGCTGGGCACCGCGTGGCCACGTGGGTCTTTGTCGGGGCAGCCTGTGCAATGTAGGCAGCAGGCCAGCTCGACCACGCGAGTGAAACCAGCATGGGAAGAACCCGTGCCGGTGTGCCGTAGAGGTGTCAACCGGGCCTGCCCGGCCCGGCCCAGCAAGAGGCACGTCACGGTTCAGCCGTGCCTGGGCCGGCCCGGCACATTTTTAAATCGTGCCCGAGCCCGTGTCGTGCCCGGGTTAGGCACGAGCCGTGTCGTGCCTTGCCTGGCCCGAGCCGTGCCGTGCCTGGCCCGAGCCGTGCCGTGCCTGGCCCGAGCCGTGCCGTGCCTGGCCCGAGCCGTGCCGTGCCTGGCCCGAGCCGTGCCGTGCCTGGCCCGAGCCGTGCCGTGCCGTGCCTGGCCCGAGCCGTGCCGTGCCTGGCCCGAGCCGTGCCGTGCCTGGCCCGAGCCGTGCCGTGCCTGGCCCGAGCCGTGCCGTGCCTGGCCCGAGTCGTGCCGTGCCTGGCTCGAGCCGTGCCGTGCCGTGCCTGGCCCGAGCCGTGCCGTGCCTAGCCCTGCATGGTAGCACGGGTTCTTCCCGTGCCAGTTTCACGTGGGCACTTGTGGGCGTGACCTGGCCCCTCCCGAAAAAAAGACTACGGGTCGAGTCTGATTGGATCCCGACCCGCGGTCCCTACTCCCGACCCGGCACGGCACGGCCTGCCGTGCCTACGGGCCGTGCCGTGCCCGGATGTTTTTAAACCGTGCCCGGCCCGACATGATAGCACGTTCGTACCCTAAAAAAATATGCAGGGCTGTGCCGGGCCGTGTCGGGCCGTGCCGGCCCGGCCCGTTTGACACCTCTATATAACAACGTATATTTAATATATATATATATATATAACTATATATAATTTATCTAACAATATGTATATCAACATATTACTATATATAAATAAATTTATCTACATTAATATACATAACTACATATAAACAGAATACATAAACAGAATACATAAATAGTATAAGGGATGCCGACTTGATATCTACATCAATATACATAACTATATATAAATAGTATACATAAACATTATACATAAACTTAAGTGTATTATATATAAGTGAATTTAAACATAACTATACATCAATATGCATGTGTGATATAATTCAAATTTTTTATATAAGTGTATTTTACTATATCTATAGCTATAAAAATAGTATACATAAACATAACTATATATAAATATAACAACATATATTTAATATACATATATATATATATATATATATATATATATATATATATATATATATATATATAATTATATATAAATGTATTTAACAATATGTATATCAACATATTACTATATATAAATGTATTTATCTACATTAATACCTATACATAGCCATATGTCTAATTATATTTAATTACATGAAAAAATATATATAACTACATCTACATGTATATCTACAAGCTCTATAAACTTAATATCCATTCATTTCATTCATCTCATTCATACAAGTTTTTTTCTGGATATTGTATAAATATCATTTTCCCATATATTTTAGGAACTTAAATTTAATTTTTTCAATCTTAAATGTTTTTTATTGTATTTTTATGTGTGTATAAATCATTATGATTTAATATGTTTAGGGTTTGCATTTTGTTATTACTTAATATCATTTAACTAAAATTGATTTCTAATAAAATGTTCATTTGTTAAAATTCATTTAGTAAATTTCAAAACAAATAATAATATGTTTGTGTAATAAATATTATAAAAAATTTCTAAAATATATTTCTGATGTAGTTTCAATTTACAAAGATGAAACTTTAAAAATAAAATTTATTTACAGAATAAAATTTGCACCTCATAATATTTAATATGTTATATATATTATAAATAAATATTGTTTGAAATGTATCTATTAATTACAAAAAAAATATTGTAAAGTATTAAATTTGAAAAATAAAATTTACAAATAATTATTTAAAAAAACAAATTCATGTATTTAGTGGTCATTTATATATTTTGAATAAAATAAAAAAAATAATTACTTGTAGAAAAATTTACTCTTGTATTTATATGGTAATCTATTCTGTTTGAACATAATTAAAGAAATAATTAATTTATTACAAAATAATAAAGGCATGTATTTATATGCACCACATTATATTTGTTTGAATTTTAAAGTTTCTAAAAATTTATTAATAACAATAAATAATAGGTAGAAATTTATCATAGACATTAATATTTTAATAAAAGAATTATATAGAAAAACAAAAACAATATTATCTATTTATGAACTATATTTTAATTTTTAACATTATTGTAAAATCAAAATAATTTACAAATATGCCAACTTCATTTATTTATATGAGTATAATGATAGTTATTCTAATATAAATATTAAAAAAACAACAATTTGAATAAAATAGAAGCTTGTATATTTACTTCATAATTTCATTTTACACATTAATATGCTTCACACACACACACACAAATATTTGTTTTAAATATAAAGAATTTACAATATTTTATAAATTGTGTACAATATATAATATTTTATTTTAATTAAATTTTCAAAATGAAAAAATTTTAAATACATTTACACACACACACACACACACACACACACACACACACATATAATAGTTTCATGTGTTACTTTAAAAATATATTACGTATATAGGTATATGTGTGTGTTTGTGTAGGTGTAGAGTAGTATATGCATGCATGCAAGTATATACACTCTACTTTTAAAATGTAGATACATGTGTGAATATATACACAAGTACAAAAATGTGTATGCTAATATATAATGTATACTAATGTATAAGGATGTATAAATGTGTGTATGTGTCTAGGGCAGTGTATATACACATTATATTCATACATACATATGTAAATATCAACATTAATTTTGAGAAGAAAAATACTTGAGCACATAAATATTAACATGTTCCAGACATTTTTGAGAGCTTGAGCAAAAAGTGTCATTATTCCAAGATACTACTAATATCCCATCTATAACATTTTGCCTCAAAATTTGATCAGATTACTACTTGCAATGATAAGGTTCATTCATACTACATATCATGGAGTTACATTTTCATTCAATACTATAATTTGTTCAAATAAAAAAATTTATTTAATATCTTCTTCAACAACTCTTCTATCTTCTTTTTCTAGTCTTGATAAGCTATTTTAAATTTTGATTATATGTACATTTCTTATTTAATATCTTTAATTCAATCTATTGTAATATAAAAATACATTAAATAAATCTAGGCCTGATATCTTTCTTTTCTATGAGATATTTGATTATAGAATATTTAGTATATTTTATGACTTTGGCTCCCACTAAATATGATATTAATTTGCCAAGAGAAAAGATTAGTGATACAAGTTCTTTCTCTATAGTGGTGTAATTCAATTGGGCATTTTAGAATGTGTTGTTATCATAGTATATTATAACTATTTATAAATATTTTATAAATATATAAAACTCTTCGAAATTATATTTAACTATATTTGTAACTATGTAAACTATTTTTATAACTATATTAATAACTATATATAATTATTTTTTCAACTATATAATATTTTATAACTATATGAGTAATTCTAAATAACTATATTTTTAACAAAATATATCATATGTATAATAATATATAACTATATATAATTGTATTTTACTATATGTATAACTATACAAATGTTATATATAAGTATTTTTTTAACTACATACATATTTATAACTATATGTGTATAACTATATATAAATATTTGTATGCCTATGTAATACTCTATATAATTAAATAAAATTATTTTTGTATATATGTATACCTATATGTATTCATATAATTAAATTTATATATTTATTTATAACTTTGTATATATTTATGTATAAATATTTATAACTACTTGTATGAATATATCTATATATAATTATATATTTAACTATATATAACTCTATTTTTAATTATATATACTATAGGTATAAGAACATATAGAGGTTAACCTCCCTCTCTGGTGACTATCTCTTGAGGTTTATTGATTCTGTTTCTTTCTCTCATCAGATCTCTTTACTGCTATACGACAAAGGGATTGAGATTTAGTGGAAGAAATGAGGTTTATGTTCACAAAGATATTCAGCAGGCTATTTGCCAACAAGGAGATGAGAATTTTAATGCCAGGTCTTGATGCTGACGTTAAGACAACCATTCTGTATAAGTTGAAGCTTAGTAATATTGTCACCACAATTCCTACTATTTTCTTCAATGTAGAGATTGTTAAATACAAAAATATCAATTTCACTGTGTGGGATGTTCGGGGTCAAGACAAGATTTGCCCTTTCTGGAGGGATTACTTCCAAAATACCAAAGGTCTCATATTTGTGGTGGACAACAATGATAGAGATCGAGTTTTTGAAGCCAGAGATGAGTTGCATAGGATGCTAAACAAGGAAAAGCTTCGAGATGCAGCTTTGCTACTGTCTGCCAACAAGCAAGATCTTCCCAATGTGATGAATGCAGCTAAAATTACTAACAACTAGGACTTCACTGTCTTCTCCAATGTCATTGGCACCTTTAGAGCACTTGTGCTACCTGTGGCGAGGGCCTCTATGAGGGTCTTGATTAGTTTTCCAATTACATTGCCAGCAAATCATAAACAATTTTAGCAGGATGAGGCAAACTTTGTTGACATATCTAGATGTGGATCTAATCTTTGCCTATTTTTCTTGAGTTTTGTTCTATTATGTGGATGACATCACCTATTTCTAGGGTGATTCAAATTGTATTTATATTTATTTATTGCATGCCTGAAATACTAGACCACATTTACTTTGTTCTAATCTGCTACAAATTGAACTTGTTTATTTTCTGTTTTGTCTCTTTTTGTCATTGAATCCCAAAGGTATAAGAACATATAACTATAAATAATTATCTTTGACTATATGTATAACTATAAAATATTATACATAACTATATTTAAAAATATAATTAACAACATATATTAAATATACATTTATAAATTAGTATATAAAAATGTATTTTACCATATATATACCTATAAATAACTATATGAATACATATATAAAATTATATAAAATATATATATATACATACATGTATTAATATAAGTATAACTATATGTGTAACTATATGTATATAAACATGTAACTATATTTATAATTAAATGTATAATAACATACAACATTATGTTTAACTATATGTGTATAACTATATATATATATTTGTATAACTATATAACACTCTATATAATTAAATATAACTATATTTGTAACTATGTATACATATATTTAAATCTATATATTTATTTATAATGTTATATATTTATGTATAACTATTTGTATTAATATATTTATATATAACTATATGTTTAACTAAATAAAAATATTTATAGCTATATATACAAGATGTATAATAACACATAACTATAAATAATTGTATCTTATTATATGTATAACTATAAAATCTAAATACATAACTATATTTAAATATATAAGTTACAACTTATATTTAATATTCATTTGTATATATTCGTATATAAAAATGTATTTTTTCATATCTATACTTATACATTACTATATGTATAAATATATAAAATTATATGATATACCTACATGTATAAATATAAGTATAACTTTATGTGTAACAATATGTATAACCACATGTAACTATATTTACAATTACATGTAGAACAACATACAACATTATGTTTAATTATATGTGTAACTATATATAAATATTTTTAAAACTAAATAAAATTTTATATAATTAAATATAACTATATTTTTAACTTTTTATACATATGTGTATACATATTATAAATCTAAATATTTGTTTATAACTTTGTATAAATTTATGTAATACTAAATATAACTACTCATGTGAATATATATATATATATCTAAATGTTTAACGATATATAATTTTTTATAACTATATATATTATATGTATAATAAAATATAACTATAATAATTCTAGCTTGCTACATGTATAATAATAAAATCTTTATGCATAACTATATTTAAATATATAATTAACAATATATATTTAAAATACATTTTTATATATTAGTATAAAAAATGTATTTTAGTATATCCATACCTATACATAATTATATGTATAAATATATGAAATTGTATGAAAAAATATATATACATACATCTATAAATATAAGTTTAACTATATGTGCAACTATATGCATAACCACATGTAACTATATTTAGAATTATATGTAAAAAAACATACAACATAATGGTTAACTATATGTGTATAACTAAATATAAATATTTGTATAACAATAAAAAACTATATATAAATAAATAAACTTTATTTTTAATTATGTATGCATATATGTAAAGCTATATATTTATTTATAACTTTGTATACTTTTATGTATATCTTCTTATAACTACTTGTATGCATATATCTATATATACCTGTATGTTTAACTAGATGTAACTATTTATAACTACATTTACTTTATGTGTCCTAAAATATAATTATATATGGGATAATACTAATTTGTTGCACTAACTTAAAATTAAATGGCAAAAGATATAATATCAACAATATGTAAGCACATAGCATGAGAGTGTCCGTTGGTCATGCTCATATATGATAAAATACAAATAAGGGTCGAACTTTTACCTAATTCTAGTCCTTGGGCCTCAGGCTCATATATGAACTTATGTATGACAAAAGATTTAATATTTGATAGGTTTGTATAGAAGAAATTTTCTTTTATGTAATTACAATGCATGGGTCCCATATTTACCAATTTCAGCTTTATCAAAAGGAGGCCTTGCTTATATTATCTTCATTATTCCTAATATTTTATTTTTGCACTCTCTTTCTCTCTAAACATTATTGCTGGACATCTTTTAAATTTTTGTTGAAGGTGTATGACAATCAACTTTAATTTGTGTTTGTTCATGTCTATAATAACTACTTTTATATATCTGTGAATATTTTTCTGTCCCCAAATAATTTGGGTAGAGTTTTAGCCTATTTATAGGTATGTAAAAACCTTCGTTGGTCCTCCATGGTGCTGGGAACAACACCTTAGCTTCTGAAGCTGTGAGATGAACCAAAAAATTAATTCTATGTAAATGCATGTTAGTTCTTTACATTCTTATTCTGTACAGATATGCGTCATCACAGTTTAGATATATGACTGCTTGTTATCAGTTTTTAGTTTGTAAATGTAGTATGTTATCCTCCATGTGCAGTTGTAACAATGTTCTTTATCTGCGTGGGGTACCAAAAGAAAAAGAACAAGAAATGCTGACCATTCCTGAGAGACCTATATGCATGTTTTTTAAGTCCTATATTATTTTCTTCTATTTTCTTTGATGGTATGTGTATTTGCATTAAAGTACAAGTGTGTGTGTCATCTAAGGCTATGTGATTATATATATGTACATATAATACTATAGTATATATATAAATATATACTTGGTTTAAATGTACGTATATACTGAGTATATATCTACATATATACAGAGTATATATGTTCGTATATACTGAGTATATTTGTATGTATATACTAAGTATATACGTACATATATACTGTAGTATATACGTATGTATATACTCAGTATATACTTACTTTTATGTTGTAGTATATACATACGTATATACTCGGTATATATGTACTTTTATGTTATAGTATATATGTATGTATATACCGAGTATATACATAAGTGGGTGCATATATTTATTTGTAGACATGTATATATTGTCATATGCACACACCTATTTACACACAAAAACACTTTTGAATGTATAATAACTCGGGCTATTATGGTCATCATCATGCATTGCTCACTGATATAGGTAATAAATGCAATGGATAATAGACTTTTCCTAAAGCTTTGGGATGATATTTTTGGTCCAGTCCAGCCAGACACATAGAGGTTGGTCTTAAAAATCTTTGTAATTATATTGATATGCAATTATCACATGGTACAAAGCAAATGTATGAGTAAATAAGTTTTGTTGCTCTAGATTCTGCGATGATTGGTTCTAATTGTACTAGGTCTTAGAATGATGATGATGATGCTAATGTAGCGTCGTGTAATTCTGGTCCAGGATGAATATCGGTTCCTATTTAGGGAAAAGCAGCTTGCCACCTCCTCAAAAACTTCATCAATCTCAAGTTCATCAGTCGAGTATCATCACTTGCCATATTTTTTATTATTAACGGTGGCAGAGACAATGGCGGTAGTGGTAGTAGCGGCGGCGGCAGCGGTAGCATCGGCAGTAGCAACAGTGGTAGCAGTGACAACGGCAACGATAGCAACAGTGGCAGTAGCAATGGTAAGAGCTGCAGCAACGGTAGTAGCGGCGACAGTGGCCGTAGCAGCGATAACAGTGGTGGCAGTGGCAGTGGTAGTGGCGGCAACGGCAGTGGCAGTGGTAGTGGCGGCAACGGCAGTGGCAACGACACCGGCAATGGTAACTATGGCAGTGGTGGCAGGAGTGGCAGTTGTAGCGATAGTGGGAGAAGTGGATGGAGTGGTAGGGGTAATGCCAGTAGCAGCAGCAATAGCAACAACAACAAATATGATATATACGTACGTATATACCTAGTATATACGTACGTATAATACTAAAGTATTTTATGTACATATATACTGAGTATATTTGTACTCAGTATATATGTACACATAATACGGTAGTTTTTATGTACATATACTACAGTAATATATGTACGAATGAAATACTAGTATATATTTACATATATACTGTAGTATTATATATTTATCAAAACATAATTTTTTTTATTTTGATTTGATTGAGTTGTTTAAATTTCTTACCGATATGGCACCATATTATTCCCCATACAAAGCTTGTATAAGTATGAGATTTTTCACTAGACATGATGTGTCGTGCCTCTAACAGCTTTTTGCAGCAAAAAAATGGTGATCGAAGGAGTTGAGGGTGAGAAAGAAATGTCAATGAATGGATAGATTATACTTTATGCACTGTCGGTAGATACATTGACGAATAAGATGTAATTTATTTTTTTGTTTTAATTATGTAAAATATTGTATTAGAATATGTTATTAAATGATTTTATTTTGTGTTATTTATAAATTATCATTTATAGTTTCTATTTTTATTCAATTTAATATAAAAATATTAAATTATTTAATTAAAAAATTTTAAAATAAATAAAATTCTGAAAATAGTTTTGAAATTAAAATAGCTAGGGAAAATTCCCTAGCTAATTTAGCTAGGGAAAAATCCCATGCTAAATTTGAGTGAAAAATTCCTAGCTAAATTAGCTAGGAAATTTTTATTAGCTAATTTAGCTAGGAATTCTTTATTTTAGCAAGGGATTTTTCCGGCGCTAAATTTATTTAGCTAGGGACTATTTCCATCGCTAATATTTAGCGATGAGCACTTTAGCTTGTGAATACTTCTGTCATTATATCCATTTAGCAATGGAAAATCTCATTTATCATGCTAATTTAGCTAGAAAATTATTTTTTTTAGCTAGGAATTTTCCGTCGTTAAATTTTTAGCTAGTGACACTTTCCCTCGCTAAATTTTAGCGATGAGAACTTTAGATAGGGAATTGATCTGTTGTTAATCCATATTTATATCTCATTTAGTGATGAAAAATGCCCATTTAGCTAGGGAATTGTCCCTAGCTATATGGGATTTTTCTTGTAGTGAGGAATCTGGATGAACAAATTCCTGTTATCTTATGCAATCTTGAAAAAATATTTCCTCCTAGTTTATCCGACTCAATGGAACATCTTCCAGTGCTTTTGGCTTATGAAGCTAGGATTGATGGTCCTGTCCATTATAATTGGATGTATCCTTTAGAAAGATAATATTAATTCACTAAATAAATTCTTTTCTAATATATATTTTTATATACAAAAAAATGACTTGTAATTTTTTATAATCTTTTTTTATATACTATAGAAAAATAAAGCATAAAATAATGAATATGGCTTAGGTAGAGGGTTCTATATCAATAGGTTATATTATGGATGAGGCTGTAAAATTCACATCATTCTATTTCAAAGAAGGAGATCCAATTTTTCCACTTAAGGAAGAGTGGAATAAAGTTTATCTTTATGACAATGTGGATAATGATTTGTTTGAACTTTTCAAGCCTCTGGGTAAAGCAATTGGTGCTAAAGGAAAATGGTATCTAATAGACTATTAATATACTGCAGCTCATCTATATGTCCTAATAAATTTCCCAGAGGTTCAACCATGTTGGTATTGTTGTTATAATCGATGATGTGGTGGGGGATGAAGACATCCTTTTAGTCGCATCTTTTGAGATGGATACTTTTGGAGATGTAGATGTTGATGAAAATTTAATTTATTATGAGGAAGAAACGAGTGATGAAGAGGAGTTTGAAAATCATGTTACTACATATGAAGGATAAGAAAAACCAGATTTGGATAATTCCGATGAGAATAAGTAGACAGTGTGTTTTATGTTATTTTAATTATTAATCATCTTTGTTTAGTTTCATTGCCTTATGTATTTTTTATAGATATGGCACATGGACGAGGTAGAGGCAGCACGTTGCAAGGTTGTATGAGTTATGGTATAGGCAGTACAACCTCAGGTATGCTCGAAATTGGTAGAGAATCATGGGTGGATGAGATGCCATAGCAGATAGATAAGGCTATGAATGTACCATAGTAGCAGTATCAATTGACTGATCCACATAATGGTCTTTAGATTTTGATGAATGATCAATAGACATGGGAGAGAGAGGAGGGAGAGGATGGAGATGTTGGACAGTCTTCCTTAGAGCAACATACTGACGAGATACTCTCTATTGCTCAATTTGATCAGACAATTGATAATCTGTAAGATATAAAACTTAACAAATTATTTATTAATTTTTAAATTTATTTCTTACTTACTAATAAATTTTTTGTTGCATGATGAAGTTAGAGCCGTCTTGTTCCATTTCTAGGGTTCTGAGGTCAATTTTTAGGAAGTCCTTTAAACCTAATGGACATAATTGGAAGTCACTCAAACATAGAGACCAATTGATGATTTGGAAAGAATTTAAGGTAATTATTACTACCTAAAAATTTTTACATATTTTATTTATTCTTTTGTTTATTGATTAAAAATTGTTTATTTATGGATGCAGAAAGTTTATAGGTAGACACATCCAAAGAAGGCGGTCACAAGTGTATTCTACAAATATGCTGCCAGTTGGTAAAAGGCACCATATATGAGATCAAAGATAAATGGTGTAAGAAGAAAGAAAAAGATTCGAGTGTCCCATATCATGTTTTCAAGGAGTGGAGGAGTAGTTTGGAAGATTTGGATTATAGAAAGAGGTGATATAAAGAGTGGCAATCGTTGCTCAGAGTAGGCTAGAAAGGGTAGTGGCATGTTTCTACACACTTGTAGATCTCGCTCTATGTGTGAGCACGAATGAGCATTGGTATTATTTCTAATTTATACTTTTTATGTTTATTACTTTGTGAATTGTGTTCAATTATGCCTAAATTTCATTTCTCATAAAGAATTTTTTTTCAATATAATTAACGTATGTATTGTGTGTAATTATAGACACGCAAAAAGGATAAGAAGTCCAATTATCCTCACTTATTCAGATACATGCACATGAAGGCTCATGATGATCAGACTTTCATTGATCAGAGATCTTATGCAGCAAATGTAAGTTTATATAAAAAAAATTAATTTTTCTTTTTTTATGTTTGAATATAAATTGAAATACCTTTCGTACATTTTTATTAAGTGAGATATGAGGAAATGTTAGCTACTACGACTCAAGAGTATTCCTAGTCTACTTCAGGTTCATGTGATGGTGCAACAGGTAGTTCTCATTCATCAGCTCCACTAGTTGATACAAATCAGAATTGGTATGTGGCTGTTGATGGCAAGGAGAAGATGTCAATCTAAGGCATTAATTTGCCGACATTATCATTCTACTTGCAAAGACAACTAGATTGTGAATCTAAATTTTTAGGACAAGTTTCAAATTTGTTCTAGAAGATGGAGTAATTTTAGGACATGATTCAAAATTTGATATAGTTTCAGTTGGCTGATACCGAGTGACGCATGATTGACTACGAGGATGATAGGGATGAGTTGCGTATGAATTTTGACTAGCTTACAAAGATGTTTTCGAATGGAGGACAGTAGTTCAACCTGATGATCTACCTCAGATTGTTTGGTTTAATGCTCCAGCTACCACAACTACTCTGTCACCTACAGCAGCACTTGCAGACCCACATCAGGACTAGCAGTAGTAAACAGCTCTACCCTAGTACCGACATCTCACCGTGTTGACCAGAAATGTCGTAGTATAATGATTATGATACTAGGTTGGATGATTGAGTGTATTGCACTCATTTTTTTCAATGCCTTAAACTTTGATTTTAGATTTTATTTTTTTTTATTTTCTCTTGATGTTTTTAATATATATATGCAGTATATATAGTTGTTTGCAAGAATTAATTGGATTTTTTTGTCGTGTTATTTGTATATGTTTATGTAGCAACTACATCAAAATTGGAAGTTAATTGGATGTTTTTATGTATTATTTGTTCCAGTTGCTCCAGCAACTACATCAAAATTGGAAGTTAATTGGATGTTTTTATGTATTATTTGTTCCAGTTTCTGCAGCAACTACAGAAAAACTGCAAAAAAAAATTGGTCGGTGATTACCGACCAAATTTCGACCAAAACTGACCAAAATTTTTTAATATTAATGGTCGGTAAATGATTACCAAATGGTCGGTAATATTTTTGGAGATCGATTACCTACCAATGATTTTAAAAGATTTTTGGTCAATTTTTTGTCACAATTTTTTCGGTTATTACCAATCATTTTGTGACCATTTACTCACCTAATGCTTTTGGTCAGAAAATGGTTGGAATATATTCAAAAATGGTTGCAATATAGTCGAAAACTATTTGTCGGTAAATGGTCTATAAATTGTCGGTACTTACCGACCATTTGGAGACCATTTACCGACCTAATGTTTTTTGTCAGAAAATGGTCAGAATATCATTGGATATTGGTTGTCGGCAATTGGCCTCAAAATGATCAGTTATTACTAACCATTTTGAGTCCATAAAATGACTAAGTGCTTTTGGTCAAAAAATAGTTGGAATTTAGTCGGTAATTATTTGTAGGTGAATGGTCTGTAAATGGTCGTTAATTACCGACCATTTAGAGACCATGTGCTGACCTATTAATTTGGTCAGAAAATTGTAGGAATATAGTCGGTAAATGTTTGTCGGTTGAAGATTGGTAAATGGTCGGTAATTTATCGACCGACTGATTTTTTATCATTAAAAATTTAGCGACGAACAGAATTACGACCAATGATTTTGGACGGTAAATGGTTGCTATTTGGTTTTCGACCAAAAAAATCTAAATTAGCGACCAAAAAATTGGTCAATAATTCAGTAAATTTTAGTAGTGAAATTATATAATTGAAGTGCCTACTGTTGTGCCATATTACCATCCACGCTGTCAACAAAAATATTACTCCACGACTACAATGCCTATTGTGCAATTGAGGTGCCTACTACCATGCACAATCTCTCTTATCATACATAACCAGGCAACATCCTCTTTATGGAGTAGATGATCATCTCACACAGTATGTGATGGTAGTATATGGAACGTTACTACAACTTGTACGCCCATGTCCCCTGTGTTGGTACAATGTATGTTCTCTCATTTTTTAGGATTTTGAACCCTTACATGACTCAAGGTTTGATTTCCTTATAATTTTGGCTTTTATACTATGCATAATTCTATGCCAAAGATAAAACTTGATGAAAAACACATAGTAAAAAAATTACAAACAATCCTTTCATATAATATAATGGGCCAATGAATTGAAGCAGTCTAGATGTTATGTGCTTCCATAAATAATAACATAAAAATAATAAAATAAATAAAAAACACAAAAGATATGATTACAAACTATAATAATTAGTATTAATTAATATATTGTTTATTTTTCTGTAATATTAATATGGTAATATTAGTTAAGAAAGGGTTCAATAAAATTTGTTAGTAATTCTTGAGTTCAAAATCTATGAACAATGAAGTGTCTCACACATTATATGGCTTTAGTTGTTTGATTTGTAAGCTATTATAGCATTCCATTGTTGACTATTGTTTGTGATGTGTTTACATGTTACACTCATTATTTTTACCATATTTTGTGGAACATCCAGAACATCAGTAGCTTATTATTGACTCAGGTACTTTGCCACCTACTCCGAGATGGATCTACTTCTCGAGTAGTGAACAGCATCCTAAGATGGGAAGCTGATGCAATCACCAACCTTGCCCATGAGAATAGCAACATCAAAACTCATATTAGGTTTCTATTTTTAATGCAATTGCTTTTGGCAATGTGCACAATGCTTTCTATCAATGAGTTATTTTTTAGGATGAATGTTAGGATACCACCTCTAGTTGAATTATTGGATTTCTTTTATGTTAAAGTTTAAAGGGCATCTGAAGGGGCACTAAGAACCTTAGCTTTCAAGAATGACGAGAATAAAAATCAGGTAATGTTCCTTATTGTGATTGCTAATTTTATATCATTTACTTTGCCATGAGAAAACAATGCATTTTTTTGACTTTTCAAATTGTCGAGTGCAATGCTCTTCCCATATCATCTTAATGTTGTGCTCAGAAAATGCTGCTATACATTATAAAGTGTGTTACTTTACTTAAGAATTGACATATCAATTAATTTTTTAGTTATCTCTATTCTGAAATTTTGATCAGGGCCTTTGTTTTCTTATTTGGACCAAATATTTTTGTTATTGTAGGCAGGTGTGATTGGAAAATTGGTTCATTCTTTTCCAAACATTAAGAAAGAAGTTCTATCTGTTAGGACATTGTAGCTTGTTATCAATTTACTTAGGTCCTTCCATTTGTAGCATTTTGTGGAAAATTGAATCTCTTTTCATTATGTATCTGATCAAATTATATTTTTATATCATTATCTAAAGTTACTATTTGAATTTACTTTGATTTGCTATAATTTTGATATTTAAATTTGCATTTAATAATTCCCTAAAGGTTTTTCTGATAAATAGGTCATGTCGCCCTGAGAGCTAAAGGAAAGCTACTTTACCACTGGGATAGTTTGTGGTAACTGATTCGGATTGCAAGGTAAGCATATGTTGATTTTTCCTTCACTTTTATTATTTTTAGGTTAGATATAAATCATTATATGAGACTTTTTGAGATTAATTTTTGTTTGGATTCATGTTTTGTGCTTAAGTTATGAGGAATAGGATGATCATAGTAAAAAGGAATGCTCCAATATAATTTTTATGTATTCTTGTATTCATGTATTAAATAAATAATAAAAAAATATATTGTGTAATATAGTACCTTATATTAATCATAGATTCTATATGTTTTCACCATTTGTCATTGAATGTGGATGCCGGGTCTTGTATCACAGGTCTAGAGTTTTGATGAAGTGACATAGTCCTTAGGATAGTCTTATGAGCATTTTATCATGGGTATGAGTCTTTAACTAGTTCAACATGGCATGATCTTGTATGGCATGAAATTGTGGGTTTTACTAAGCCTCATTTAGTGGCCCCATATGCCATTTGTGGTTGCATGTGGGCTAGCCCAATGTGCTACTTGTGACCCATTACTCTTGCCCAAGCATTACTCATAGTAAAATATAATTTTCTAAGAAGTACCAAATGTAATTCAATAGTAGATGTCCTATATGGAGTCACAGTTAGTGGCCTTAATGAGATAGATAGCAGATAGAGTTCCGGTTGAGAAACCACATAGGAGAGCCTGGCATAAATGCATCATTAATTATGAGGATGATGATTTAGTTTTAAATGATTATATACCTATATTATGATTTTGTTTTACCTATGTAACAATTGTATCAAAAAAATTTTTGAACTACTTTTGCTTTTTGTTAATCATAAAAAATTTTTTATAGTATATGTTTTTATTTAATTTAATATAAAAATTTAAAAATATGTAATCAAATTTTTTGTAAAAAAATTGTAAAAATAGCTTTCAAAAAAAAATAACTAGATAATTTTTCATCATTAATTTAGATATAGAATTATTTGTATATATTCAATCGAAAATATTAATTACTAATCTTAATTATGATAATATTAGCAAGGGAAAAAAAGATTAGCTAAGGAAATTCTGTTGTTAGAAAATTAGCTAGGAAATTATATTTTCTCGTTAATATTTTGAGTAAAACTTTTTAGCTTGGGATAATTTTCATCATTATTCCATCATTATTCTATTTTAGCGACGAAAAAACCCATATAGCTAGAGAATTTTCACTAGCTATTTGGGCTTTTCTCGTAGCATTATTTGTCTCTATCTTAGTGTCTATCTGTCTATCTATCTATCTATCAGTCTTCTTATCTATCTATCTATCGTTATATATCTATCTATCTATCTATCAATATGCCTTCTATCAAGTTATCTATCAATCGATCAATCAATCTATATATCTATTTGTCTATCTATCTATCTATGTATCTCTATATCTATCTTTCTATCAATCAACCTATCTTTCTGTCTTCTATTTGTCTACCTATCTATTTGTCTATCTATCTATTAATCTATTTGTCTGCCAATCTGTCAATCTATCAGTCTTTCTGTATGTGTATTTATCTATCTATCCATATATTTATCTACCTCTCGATTTTTCCATCTATCTATCTATCTATTTATATGTCTATCTATTAGTCTATCTATCTATTTGTTTATCTCGTTATCTATCTATACGATAATCTATTTATTTATCTATCTATCTATCTATCTATCTATCTGTTTTTTAACTATCTATTTGGCAATCAATCTGTCTATCTATCTGAATGTATATGCGTATATATATATATATATATATATATATATATATATATATATATATATATATATATATCTATCTATTTGTCTATTTGTATATCTAACTATATTTATATTTATATTTATATTTATATTTATATTTATATTTATATATATATATGTCTGTCTATCTGTCTATCTTTTGGTTTATCTATCTGTCAATATTTCAATCTATATATTTGTCTTTCTATATATATTTATCTATCTATCTATATGTCTTTCTATCTGTCTATCTATTTGTCTTTCTATTTCTATTTCAATCTATCTATCTATCTATTTATGTGTCTATGTATTTGTCTATCTATTGATAGATATATCAATCTAATAATCTATCAATCAATCGATCAATCAATCAATCTATCTATCTGTATGTCTGTTTGTCTTTATATCTATCAATCTATCTGTCTGACTATCAATCAATATATCTACATGTCCATCAATCTCCTTTCAATCTATATATCAATATGTTTATCAATCTTTCTTTTAATCCATCTATCTTTCTATTAATCTATATATCTATCTATTTATTTTTTTGTCTAACTATCTGTCTATAAATCTATTTATCTATTTGTCTATTTATTTATCTATCTATTTTTATGTGTATTAATCTATTTATCAATTTGTCTGTCTGTATAACTATAAGTTTTTCTATCTATTTGTTTGTTTGTATGTCCTTTCGTCTATCTATCTATTTGTGTATCTATCTATATATCTATCTATCTGGCTACCTGTCTATCTTTCTATCTATCTATCTATCTATCAATCGTTCTGTCTATCTATCTATTTGTCTGTCTGTATGTCTGTCTATCTATCAATCAATCTATCTATGTATTTATCTATCTGTCTGTCTATCTATCTCTCTATATTCTTGTCTATTTATCTATCTATCTTTTTATCTATATATCTATCTATCTATCTATTCATCTATCTATATATCTTTCTATATATTTATCTATCTATTTATTTATATATCTATTTATGAATCTATCTATCAATCTATCTATCAATATGTCAATCAATCTTTTTATTATTCTATCTATCAATATTTTTATCTATTTGTAGATCTATCAATATATCTATCAATATGTCGATCTATCTATATATCTATCTATAAGTCGATCTATTATATATCTATCTGTCAGTCTGTATGTCTGTCTATCTATATGTCTATCTAACTTTCTTTTAGTCTGTCTATCTATATGTCTATAAATCTATGTATAAAATAATCTTTCTTTCTCTCTAATGGTATATCTATCTATCTATTTGTTGTTCTCTTTGTTTGTAAGTCTATCTATCTGCCAATTTTTTGTCTATCTTTCTATATGCCTGCTTATTTGCTTGTCTGCCTATATAACTATCTATCTATCTATATATCTATTTAGTGTCTATTTGTATATTAATTTGCCTGTCTTTCTATCTGTCAAACTATATGTCTATCTATCTGTCTATCTAGATGTCTATTTATTTATCTATTTATCAATCTATCAATATGCCTATCTTCTTGTCAATCTATCTATCTTTTATCTGTCTATCTATTTATCTATCTATCTTTCTATTTTTCTATCGATCTGTCTATATATATATATATATATATCTATCTATCTATCTATATGTATATCTATATGTCTACCTATCTATATATCTATTTATTTGTCTGTCTGTCTATCTTTCTATCTATGTATTTATGAATTTATCTTTAATTCTATCTATATGTCTGTCTGTCTATATATCTATCTATCTTTTTGTCTATCTATATATCTGTCTTTCTACCTACCTATCTATCTATTTATATATCTATCTATGTTTCTATATAATAATATGTCAATCTATCTATTTATCTATCTATTTATCCATCTATCTATATATCTATCTATCTATCTATTTATCTAAATATTTATCTATCTGTCAATCTATTTATCTATCTATCTATCATTCTATCTATTAATCTCTCTATCAATTTGTTTATCACTATTTTATCAATATTTTTAATTCTATCTATCAATCTGTCTATCTATTTATATAACTATCAATATATATATATATATATATATATATATATATATATATCTATATGTCTATTTATCTCTCTATCAATTTATCGATATGTGTCTATTAATCTATGTATTAACTATATATCTATATTTATGACTGTTTGCCTATTTATCTATTTGTTTGTCTATCTCTTTATTTTTCTCTTTTTCTACTTGACTATTTGTTTGTCTATCAATCTTCTATCTACCTACATACGTGATTTACTGCCTACCTAACTGCCCACTATCTATGTCTCTGTCAATCTAATTAACTATCTATCTCTCTATCTATTTGTGTGTCAATTTGTCTATCTGTATGTTTGTCTATTTTCCCTTTAACTATCTTTCTATCTATCTGTCTATCTATATATCTATCTAATAATTTATATATCTACATATTTACTTATCTATCTATTTATCTATTATATATCTATCTCTTTATCTTTCAATCAATCAATCAATCTATTTATCTATCTATCTGAATATCTATATATCTATCTATCTATCTATCGATCTATGTGTCTATCTGTCTTTCTATCTATTTTTCTATCTATTTATCTATCAATCTACTTATTTATATATATGTCAAGTCAATCTCTCTCTCTATCTATGTGTCAATCTTTGTGTCAATTATCTGTTTATCTATCTATCTATCTTTATCTCTATCTATCATTCTATCTTTCTGTATATCTATATATATATATACCTATCTATCTATTTATCTATATATCTATCTATTTACCATTCTATCTTTTTGTATATCTATCTTTCTTTCTTTCTATCTATCTTTCAATCTATTTATATATCTATCTATATGTCTATCTATCAATCTATCTTACTATCTGACTATCTTTATGTCTTTCTATCTATCCATCTATCTATCTACTTATCTCTCTTTCTTTCAATCTATTTATCTATTTTTATCTATCTATCTATTTATCTGTTATCTATCTGTCTATATTGATTTATATCTATTTGTCTATCTATTTATAAATCTATCTATCTTATAATATTTAAATCTATCTATCTATCTAATAATCTGACTATATATCTCTCTATCTCTCAATATCCTATTATATCTATCTATATATTTATTTATCTATCTATCCTTCTATTTATCTAATTGCCTATCATTTTTCTATCCATTATATATCAATCTTTCTATCAATCTATCAATCAAACTATCTATCAATCCATCTATCAATATGTTTATCAATTTGTCTACCAATCTATCTATTAATCTATCTATCTATCTGTCTGTCTAACTTTCTATCTCTCTATCTATCTACATATCTATTTATCTGTATATCTATCTTTCTATTTGTTTATATATCTTTATATCTATTTGTGTGTATATCTATCTATGTATCTATAAATCTATTTGTCTATCTATCTATCTGTCTATCTATTTGTCTATTTATCTATCTATCTACTTGTCTATCTATTTGTTTATCTATATATCTATATATGTGCCTATCAATCTATCTATCTATTAGTCTATCTATGTATCTATCTATCTATCTATTTCTCTATATATCCATCTTTCTATTTATCTACATACCGATCTATATATCTATCAATTTGTCTATCAAACTATCTATCTATCTATCTATTTATCTATCTATCTATCTACCTTTCTATCTGTCTGTCTATCTATCTATCTATTTATCTATTTGTCTATCAATCTATCTATCTATTTGTCTATCTATCTTTCTATCTATTTATCAATCTATCTAGCTATCCATTTATTTATTAATCTATCTATCAATTTGTCTATCATAATATCTATCTCTCTCTCTTATACTATAAATCAGTCTATCATTATGTCAATGAATCAATCAATCTATCTGTCTATCTAACTCTCTATCTATCTATCTATCTATCTATTTATTTTTGTCTATAAATTTGTCCTTCAATCTATCTATCAATTTGTCTATTTAATGTCTATCTGTCTTTTTGTTGTCTGTCTATCTATCTTTCTATTTGTTTGTTTGTCTACCAGTCTATCTATCTATCTATCTATATGTCTATCCTTTTATTTTTCCATCTAACTGAAAACCTCCTTGACTATCTATCCTACCTTGATAGCTGTCTATCTATTTATTTGTCTGTCTGTAAGTCTATCTATCTACCTACCTATCTATCTATTTGACTTTCTATCCGACTATCTATATATTTGGTTATCTATTTGCCTATCTATCTATCTATCTAAATGTATATCTATCTATCTATATATATGTTTATCTACTCTTATATTTGTTTTTCAAACTATTTATTTAACTATTTATATTACTATCTGTCTATCTCTCTGTTTATCTATCTATTTATATATCTATATTTCTATCTATCTATTTACCTATCACTCTATCATTCTATTTGTATATCCATCTATCTTTCTTTCTATCTGTCTCTTAGTCAGTCAGTCAGTTAGTTTCTTTGTCTAATAATCTATCTAACTATTAGTCTATCTTTATGTTTATATATTTGTCTATCTCTTTTCTTATCAATCTATCTATCTATCTATCCATTGGTTTATCAATCTGTATCTCAAATTATCTACAAAATGTCTATCAATCTATCTTTCAATCTATGAATATTTATGTCTATCAATCTATCTATCATGCTGTCTATCTATCTATTTTCTATATATCAATCAATATATCTTTCTCTATATCAATCTGTCTATCAATTTGTCTATAAACTATCTATCTAGATGTTTATTTGTCTTTTTATAATCTATCTATCTATCTTTTTGTATGTTTATTTGACTTTTTGTTTATTTATCTATCTATCTATATATCAACATTTTTGTCGGTCTATATGCCTACCTGCCTGCCTATCTTCCAACCTGGCTACCTGCCAATCTAGCTATCAATTTGTGTGTATATCTATTTGTCTATTTACCTGTCTATCTATCTATTATTCTTTTTATCTGTCTATCTATATTTCTGTCTATCAATCTGTCTATCTACTTGTTTATCTATTTATATATCTATCTTTGTATCTTTTTGTCTATCTTTCTATCTATCTATGTATCTCTCAATCTATCTATATGTATATCTACTTGTCTATATTTTTGTATATCAATCTATCTATCTATTTATATATATTTGTGTCTATCTATCTATCAATTAATCTATCTTTGTATCTATCTGTCTATCTATATTTTTATTTTTTTCTTTATCTATAAGTCTATCTATCTATCTATCGATCTATCTATCTATCTTCTTGTCTATACATTTATCTATTTATCTAATTATCTATATTTTATTATATCTATCTTACAATCTTTCTATCTACATATTAATATATCTATCTTTCTATCTATTTACCTATCTACCTATCAAACTATTTATGTATCCAACTAACTATCTATCTATAATTTATTTGTCTAATAATCTATTAATCAATCTATCTATCTATGTATCTATTTCTCTATGTTTCTGTTTATCTATCTATCTATCTAACTATTTATATGTCTTTCAATGTGTCTATCAATATATCTAACAATTTATCTATCAATCTATCTATCAATCTTTTTATCAATATGTCTATGAATCAATCTATCTTTCAATCATTATGTCTAACAATATGTCTCTCTATCTATCTATCTGTCTACCTATCTATCTATCTATCTATCTATTTATTTATATATTTATTTGGCTACTTATCTGTCTATCTATCAATCTATCTATTTGTATATCAATCTATCTATATTTATGTGTATAAATCTCTCTCTCAATTAGTCTATCAAACTATCTATCTTTCTATTTATTTGTCTTTGTATCAGTTTGTCTATTTGTATTTTTGTTTATTTGTCTTTTTATATTTCTATCTATCTATATATCTATCTCTCTATTTGTATATCTTTCTACATACCTAATTGTCTATATTCCAACCAGGTTGCTTGTTTGTCTATCTGTCTATCTACATATTTGTCTTTCTATATGATTAATAATTAATCTATCTATCTATCTGTCTTAATATCTATCTTTATAACTATCTATCTATCTGTCTTAATATCTATCTTTATAACTATCTATCTATATGTCTATCTAGTTGTCTATCTATCTATCTCTCTATATATCTGTATATCAATCAATCAATCTTTATGTATATCTCCCTAAGTTTCTCTCTATTTACCTATCTGTCTGTCTGTATATATACTTATCTATCTATATTTCTATCATTCCATCTATCTATCTGTCTATCTATATACTTATCTATCTATATATCTAACATTCCATCTATCTGTCAATCTATCTATATAACTATTTATCCTTTTATTTCTCTATATCTATTACTATCTATCTTTTTTTCAAGCTATCTTTGTATTTATCTGACTATCTATCTATATATCTATTTATCTATTTGTCTATCTGTCTGCCTGCCTACCTATCTTTCTATCTATATGTTTATCTATCTATCTTTCATTATATCTATCTATCTATTATTTCTCTATCAATCTATCTCTTTATCTATATATATTTCTAACTATATGTCTATCTATATATCTATCTGTCTGTCTATTTGTCTTTCTGTCTTTCTTTTTATCTATCTGTCTATCAATCTACCTATCTTTCTATCTAACTATCTATTTATCTCTCTATAATCTATCTGCCATTCTATCTATCTGTCAATCTATCTATCTATATATCTATCTATATTTCTTTCTCTCAATCTATCTATCTATTTTTATATCTATCTATCTATTTGTCGAATAATCTGTCAATTAAATTGTTTATTTGTCTATCTATTTTTTGTATATCTATTAGTCTATAAATATGTCTATCTATATATCTTTTAATCAGTCTATAAATATATCAATCTATCAGTTTATCTATATGTCTATCAATATGTCTATCTATTAGTCTATAATTCTATCTATCAATCTTCTATCAATCTATAATTCAATCTATCTATCAGTCTGTTTATGAATTTGTCTATAAATCTTTCTATCTATCTTTCTTTTAGTCAATCTTTCTGTCTATATATCTATCTATCGATCAATCGAACTATCAATCTTTTTATGTTTCTATCTTTCTATCTTTCTTTCAATTTATTTGTGTGTCTATCTATCTATTTGTCTACTTGTCTATCTGTCTATCAATTTGTATAAAAATCTATCGATCTATTTAACTCTCTATTTGTTAATCTATCTTTTTATCTATCATTATATCTACTTGTCTATCTATTTCTCTTTCTATCAATCTGTCTATCAATCTAACTATCAATATGTCTACCAATCTCTCTATCAATCTATCCATCTATCTTTTTTCAATTTGTCTATCAATCTTTCTATCAATCTATCTATTAATAAGTCTATCTATTAGTCTATCAAAATATTTATCAATCTGTCTATTAATGTGTCTGTCAAACTTTCTATCAATATGTCATTAATCTTTCTATCATTTTATTTATTAATCTATCTATTTGTATATCTATCAACATATCTATATATATGTTTATCTATCTATCGATCTTTCTATCATTTTATCTATCTATATTTCTATCTATTTATCTCTCTTTCTAACAATCTATCTATCTATGTGTCTATAAATCTGTGTATCAAACTATCTATCTATTTATCTGTTTGTCTATTTATCTATCTGTATGTTTGTCTATCTCTTTGGTTGTTTATCTATCTATCTATCTGCCGATATTTTGTCTGCCTATCTGTCAAACTTGCCTCCGTGCCTAATTGTCTGCCGACCTAATTGCCTACCCATCTGTATGTCTATCTATCTGACTATCTATCTATTTGGCCACTATTTGTATGTCTATTTGTCTATCTGTCTATTTGTCTTTCTGTGTCTAACTATTTGTCTATCTATCTGCCTATCTAAATATCTTTCTATCAATCTATGTATCTACCTATCTATTTGTCTATCTATCTATTTATTATCTATATATCTATCTATCTAACTATCTATCTATCTTTCTTTCTTTTGGTCTATCTATATGTCTATTTTTTATCTATCTATCTATCTATATATCTATCTATCTATCATCTATCTATCTATCTATGTGTTAATTTTTATATCTATCTATCTATCTATCTATGTATCTATCTAATAATCTGTCAATCTATCTATCTATCAATCTATGTATATATCTATCTATTTATCTGTCTATCTATCTATCTATATATCTGTCTATCTTTAAATCTATTTATCTATATATTTTTCAAACTTTTTATATATCTATCTATCATTCTATTATCAATATTTTTATCAATTTGTCTATCAATCTGTTTATCAATCTTTCTATCATTCTAACTATCAATCTGTCTATATATATATATATATATATCTATCTTTCTTTCTTTCTAACTAACTCTCTATATATCTATCTGTTTATATATTTGTTTATCAATCTTTCTATCTATCACCCTATCAATCTATCTATGTGTCTAAAAAGCTATTTGTCAAACTATTTATCTATCTTTCTGTTTGTCTTTCTAACTTTTTTTCTATTTGTCTATCTCTTTGTTTGTCTGTCTATCTAACTATCTATTTGTTTGTATGTATTTATCTCTATTCTGCCTACCTACCTGATTATCTACTTAATTTACTTCCTCCCAATCTATCTGTCTGACTATCTAATTATCTATCTATCCATCTTAATATTTGTGTCTATTTGTCTATCTATCTATTTGTCTTTCTATGTTTCTAACTATATATATATCTATCTATTTATCTACTTGTCTATCTATCTATTTCTTATCTATCTATCTTTCTTTTTATCTATATATCTATTTGTCCATCTATCTATCAATCTATTTTTCTATCTATCAATCTATTTTTCTATCTATCTGTCGATCAAACTATTTTTCTATGTATCTATCTGTATATCTATCAATCAATCTATGTGTCTATCTATCTATCTATCTATTTTTAAATATATTTATCTGTCAATCTAGCTTTCTATATATCTATCAATCTCTCTGTCTATCTAGGTGTGTATCTATGTGTCTATCTATCTGTCTATCTATCTGTCTATCTATATGTCTATCTATCTCTCTATTTATATGTGTATCTATATGTCTATCATTCTATCTATCTATGTGCTTGTCTGTTTATCTGTCTATTTATCAGTTTATATTTTTTTCTATCTATTTATCTGCCTGTCTATCTATCTATCTATTTGTCTGTCTATCTATTTGTCTGTCTATTCTTCTATATGTCTATCTATATGTCAATTATCATCTATCTATGTTTCTATATATCTTTCTATTAATCTATTCATATAACTATTTGAATATCTTTCTGTCTAACTTTCTATCTATCTTTTTTTATTTGTATTTATCTTTTTTTTTATCTATCTATCTATCTATCTATCTATATATATGTCTATCTAATTTTGAATCTATCGATCTAATAATATTTCTATCTTTCTATCTAATAATCTGACTATCTATCAATCTATATATCTATCTATCTCTCTATTTATCTATATATCTAACTATATATCAATATATTTATCTATTTATCTATATATCTATCTATCCATCTATCAATCTATCTTTCTAATAGTCTATCAATTTTCCTATCTAATTTCTATCAATTTATCAATCAATTTGTCTATCAATCAATCTATCAAACTAACTATCAATCCATTTATCAATCTATCTATCTCTTTATCTATATATATATATATATATATATATATATATATCTGTCTGTCTATATGTCTATCTAGCTATCTTTCTATCTATCTATCTATATGTCTCTTTATATGTATATCTTTATTTCTATCTATTTATATATCTTTTTATCTATTTGTATATCACTCTATTTATCTATCTATCTGTCTGTCTATCTGCCTATCTATCTATGTATCTACTTGTCTATCTTTCTGTCTTTCTATGTATCTATATATCTATCTGTCTATCTATCTATCTGTTTATCTACATATCTTTCTATTTATCTATTTACCTATTTATATATATTTCTATCTCTTTATCTAACTATCTATCTATTTATCTATATTTCTAATAATATGTCTATCTATTTGTCTATCTATCTGTTTATCTATATGTCTATCTATCTATCTATCCATCTATTTATTAATCTGTCTATCAACCTATCTCTTAATATGTATATCAATCTATTTATAAATCTTTCTATCATAATGTCTATCAATCTATCTTAATTAGGTTTATCAATCAATCAATCAATCAATCTATCTATATATATATATCTATCTATCTTTATGTCTATAAAACTATTTATCAATTTGTCTATTAAATTGTCAGTTTATATGTCTATTTTTCTTTCATGTCTATATATGTTTTTCTATTTGTTTATTTGTCTATCAGTTTATCAATCTATCTGTTTATCTGTCAATCCCTTTGCTTGTCTATCTATCTATCTACTTACATGACTGTCTACCAATCTGGCTGGCAGCCTATCTGCCTATTTGTTTGTCTGTCTATCTCTCTACCTACCTATCTATCTTTCTATTTTACTTTTTTGATTTATCTATCTATCTATTTGTTTATATATATAATTATATATATATATATATATATATATATATATATATATATATATATATATATTTATATATCTATCTATCTATATCTATCTATCTATCTACTTATTTATTTATCTGTCTAACTATCTGTCTACCTATCTTTCTATCTTCTATCTATTTATCTATCTATATTACTATTTATCTATCTACCTATCTCTCAATCTTTCTATTTATCTATCTATATAAATATCTAACTAACTAACTAACTATCTGTCTATCTATCTATCTATTGTTTAATAATCTCTCTATCTATTTGTATATCTATTTTTCTATCTATTTGTCTATCTATCTGTCTATTTATATGTCTTTCTATTTATCTATCTATCAATCGATCTATCCATCTATCTATCTATCAAACTATCTATCAATATGTCTTTCAATCTGCCAATCATTATGTCCACTACAAAAAATGTTAATTTATATAGTGCAATTTAGCTAGGGAATAAATCCTAACTAAATAGTGAGTAATTAGCTAGGGAATAGCAAGGAATTTTTGATATAATATTGAAATAAATTTTTTAAGGATTAATGACGATGAGCGATGGAAATTGCTATTTCAAAATTTTTCGTCAATTTTAGCGACGGATCTTCCCTAGCTAATCTAGCGATGGATTTAGCATCGAAATTTCTCTAGCTAATTAGAATGAGAGATTATCCGCAGTAAATTTTTTTCTATATTTCCTTGCATTGAAAAGCAGGAAATATAACACTGGAATTAGCCACGGAATTAGCGATGGATTTCCCTAGCTAATTAGATCGTGATATAATTCGTCACTACTTTTCCATTGATTTCCCCACAATTAAATGTGGGAAATTTAGCGACGAAATTAGCGACAAATTCTTTCTAGCTAATTAGATTGAGACATTATCATTATATGAATGTTTTTTTCTCTTTTATATTTTTTTGCAAGTGATTATACCATAAATGATAATTTTTAAAAAATATATGCATTTAGCTAGATATTTTCCCCTAGCTTTTGTTCTGGGAATAATTTCCATCGCTAATCTTTAATTATTTTAATTTTTTTTTATATTATTTATTTTAATTTTTTATGTAATTTTCTATATTAAATGTATGTCATGACCTATGGATGAGCATATCTTGAATGACACATTCACCTCATATAATTATTAAAATAGGATATTATAAAAAAATAATTTCAAAATTATATAAATACAAATAAAAATTTATATTAATAATGATAAAATAAAATATTTTAAAAAGTATACAAATTATTTTTCTGAAATATTTAATTTGATAATTAAATATATTTAAAAAAAACATTAGATAATTAATTATATAATTATAATTTTTTTGTAAGATATTTTAATTAATAAACGAATATATATATATAAATTACTACTACTAACAAGGTAAATTATATAATTATATGATTAAATAAAAAAAGTATAAAAATATTTGAATTAATGAATAAACAAATAAATATTTGAATAATATAACCATCATAAGTTTCAACCTACGAATCATCCATTTCGAAGAAATAGAACTGCATTTTGAAGAAATAAAATTGTGATGAGTGTTGCACCAGCTATTTGTTCAGGAGATGATATTATTACAGAAATCATAGTTTGGGTTTGAAGAAGTAACTGAAAAGGATGCTATTGGAAGTAATTAACCAATAGGCAAATTATTTGGCTGGAGGAAACATAGTATATTTTGGGACTTACCCTATTGGAAGTCTAATTTAATTCATCATAACTTAGATGTAATGCATATTGAAAAAGATATTTTTGACAATGTTTTCAATACTATCCTTAATGTAGATGGAAAAACAAAAGACACTTTAAAATCAAGACAAGAGCTGGATGATTAATGTCGGTGGCCTGGATTAAAACTGAATGAGAAAATAGGAAAATTCTCTAAAGCTTGTTACACTCTTGATAAGAAGACAAGAAAAATATTGTGTGAATAGGTTAAAAATTTGAAATTCCTTAATGGATATATGTCAAATATGGGTAGATACGTGGATATGAAGAATCTTAAGTTATTTGAAATGAAAAGTCATGACAGTCATGTATTTATGTAGAGATTAATTCTAATTGCATTCAGTGAATTACTTCCATTAAGTGTTTGGAAGGTCCTTACATAACTATGTTTGTTTTTCAAACATCTAACTGCAACCACGATCAAAATAGATGACATGGTGTGGCTAGAGAATGACATTCCACTTATTATTTGTAAGCTAGAACAGATATCCCCATCGAGTTTTTTTTGACTCAATGGAGCATTTGCCAGTCTCTTTGGCATATGAAGCGAGGATTGTTTGGCCAGTACAATTCAGGTTGATGTATCCTTTTGAAAGGTAAATACATATAATTTGCTATGTTTTATTATTTCATACTTTATGTAATATTGTAATTTAATCAAATTAAAACCTAACATTGTGGTTGTAGGTATCTTCGTAAGTTGAAATTGAATGTTAGAAACAAGGCAAAAGTTGAAGGTTCAATTTGCAATGCATATTTAGTAGAAGAAGCATCATCATTTTGTTCTTATTATTTTAATGATCATGTCAATACAAAGAATTGAAATGTGTCGTGGAATTATGAAGGTCATGTGAGCAATGAAAAGATGTATGATAGATTAAGTGTACAAAGCAACCATGAGCTACGTTTTACTTAATTCTGAGGAGGTTGCACTATACATTGAGTATGTATACATAAAATGGTTGTAGGTTAAATCATAGTTTAATTTTATCTTTAATAGGAATTATTAAAAATTAATATAAATTTTTTTTCTCTTTTTATATTTGTGTAGTATTTATATTGAGCAGTTAAAATATAGGAAACCATCAATTTCCAGCAATGAAGTCGATTATATGCTAGAAAATGAATTTGCAAATTGGTTCAAAAATTATGCGAGAAATATTAAGTTTTAAATTTTGAATTATTTAATTTATTTTTATCTTTTATTTGTTAATATCAATTTTTTTAATTAATGTCACAGGTAATTGATCCTTCAAATGGAGATTCAAATATTTTTATTCAGAATCTAAGTAAAGGCCCATTTTGATATGTGACAACCTATCCTGGGTATTTTGTTAATGGATATAAATTTCACACAATCGGGCACGGTTCTTCTAAAATAACAATAAATAGTGGTGTATGCATTAAAGGCACGGGATATAGTGTAGATGAGATTGATTATTATGATCAACTCAAAGAAGTTATTGAGTTGGAGTATCCTGGACTCGAAAATAATAGGATTGTATTATTTAAGTGTGAATGTTTTGATCCTACACCAAATGTGGGCACAAAGATTCATTCGGATTATAAGCTAGTGGATGTTAACCATAAACACAAATATAATCGAAATGAGCCATTTATTATGGCAGTTCAAGCCGCTCAAGTATATTATTGTACATATTCGAGTTTATCTCGTGAAAAGAAAGATTGGTCAGCGATTTACAAGATCAAAGCGTGATCAAAATTTGAAGTATCACCATCACAACAAAGAAGTGCATACATAGAAATTGCAACAGCATTCCAAAAAGATGACATAAATAATATTAAGCCTTTGAATGTAGATGAAGATCTAGAAAATTTATGTGACTCAAATGGTAGCACAATAGAAATTGAAGATGATCAATTTCTATCTGAAGATGAGTTTAATCTTCTTTCGAAATCATACAAAATATCAGAATATCCATTGGAGGATAATAGTGATGCCGATAATTAAATTCTTATAATTTTATCATAAATATAAACTGTCAAAGATGTTTTATATTTTATTGAAATCTATCGTTGTGTTTTATTCGAAAATGCATGCTTGTTCATTATTTTTCTATTTTTTGTTCTTTATTTTATTTTGTACTGCAGATGGCACCTAAAAAACGTGGTCGTGGTGGAGCTGGACGTGGACACCGAAATGAACCAAATTCAACTGGTATGTTACATAATGTTCCAGAATCAATACTAGCTCATAGCCACCATATCCCGACTTCAACATCACAATCATCATCCCCATACCATTACCATCATTGAGACCTCTACTAACACCTTTATCAGATGTAAGCCTACCACCGATTGTGCTTCCTGCTCACACTTTTGATCCATCTCAATCATTTACACCACAATTTACACTAATTGTTCCCCCATTTACAATACCAACGACATCATCAAATGTTGTGCCTTCTTCTGAAGTCAATTCAAAGTTAGAAATTTATTTTGTGGATGAGAAGTAAAAAAATATATAAAAATGATTTGAAAATAAAATTTGATGTTACTGTTAATTGTTTTTTTATATTGTTATGATTTGTTTGTTTTCTATGTTTTTTATTTATTTGTACAGTTTTATTCCATCTCACAAGTGTTCGACTATAATTACAAAGGGTTTCAAGAAAATGGCTGATGCCAAAGCTTTCTCCTGGAAGAAAGTTTTTCAATCGACAAATGAGTCATATTTTAATGATTTTCAGGTAAAAATAACAAAACAAAAGAATTGAAAAATTATTATCTAATTACTTAACTTTTATGTTGGTTATTATTCAAGTAGTAAATAATTATGTTCTTATTGTTAATATAAATTCTTTTGTCATTTTTTTTATAGAATCAGTGCACATGGCAACCCAAATTTGATGGAAAGATTAAGTCATTATGGGAGATCAAAACAGCTCAATGGTATTCTTATTTTGTTCATAAATTAATGAAAATTAAAGAAATGTCTGATTTTATATCTGAGGAAGACTGGCCCATGTGGCTTAATTATTGGGAGGAGCTAGATGTGAAGAAAAAATCAGATTTTGCTCGCAAAAATCAACGAAGTGAGGTTGCTGGACTAGGTACAGAAATCTATTGACACATAGGAGATTCAAAGTCGAGCATTGAGCACACTCGAGATTTGGTACAAATTTAAAATTCTAAACATATCTATATTTTGTGTCTGTCTTAATAGTACAATATATATAGTCTCTGCATGGTTTTAATAATTTTATTAAATTTTTTTTATCATTTGTATTTTTATGAATTAATAAAAACATATTCTAGGCTAGAGAATTGGGTCGATATCCAAATTTCTATGAGATTTTCATGAAGATGCATGTGAAGAAAGTGGATGGTCAGTATGTTGACAACAAGTCTCAGATGATTGCAGTAAGAAATTGTTATATTAATTAGACTTTATAAAACTATGGCACATTATAAAAAATATTTTGAATGCTAAATTTTTATTTATTTTTTGTAAATATAGAATAGTTTTTATCTCCATTTTATCTCAGGACCTAATGGAGGAACATGTGACAGCTGCTCATCAACAAGTTGAGGGTTCTATAAATCTTCAACCAATTGACTATGATCCAATTTATTTGGAGAAAATAGGAGGTAGAAAGAAGCAGCGAGTATACGGAATCGGCTCTAAGGGAGTGGAATTTTGTTGTAGTAGTCGTGCTTCTAATTCATCTGTCTTAGAAATGGTGGATGAGGCGGTCGAACAACAAGCACAGGAAACAAATGAACGTATTGTAGATATGGAGACCAAACTGTAAAAAAAGGATGAGCAGATAACTAATTTGATGGACGAAATGCAAGAAATTAAAGATATTAAAAAAGCAATGCAATAGCAGATGTCCTATATGGAGTCACAGTTAGAGGCATTTGTACATCAGATAGCATTCTGAGATCTAGATATGAATCCTCGTAGGGAAGGCTAGCATTCCTTACAAATTATGAGGATGATTGAGCATGAGAATTATTTATGAACTATTATTTATTTTTGTCTATGTGTAGTAAATAATTATGATATTTTGTTGCAAGTATCAATTTTTTTTATTCTGGTTTTGTTCTTTGCATTTTCGATTAACCAAATTATGAATATTTGCAGGACACATTATGTGAGAGAAGAAAAAATTCTAATTCAAAGCATTCTGTTTTCACCGTCCTTCCAATGCATGGGTCCCATATTTACCGATTTTAGCTTTATAAAAAAGAGTGCTAGCTTATATTATCGTTATTTTTCTAAAAACATTATATTTTTCTACTCTCTTTATCTTTAAACATAATTGCTAGTCATCTTTTGGATTTTTGGTGAAGCTGTATGAGAATAAACTTTAATTTGTGTTTGATCATGTCTATAATATTTGTTTTTATATATCCATGAATATGTTTTTGTGTCTCTAATTTTTTTGGGTAGATTTTTAGCCTATTATAGGTATGTAAAAGCCATAATCAGCAGAGGCAGCAGTGGCAGAGATGGCAGCGACAGATGTGGCCGCAGCGGAAGAGGCAACGGTCGCAGCAGCGACAGCATCGGTAGTAGTGGCCGAGGCGACATCAACGGAAACTGTGATAGCTGCGGCAGAAGTGATAGCAACGACATAAGAGGCAGCGGCGGCAGTGGCGGCATCAGCGGCAGCAGCTGTAGTTGTGGCTGCGGCAGTAGCAGTGGTGGCGGTAGGGGCGGCAGTGGCGGCATCAGTGGCAGCGGCTGTAGTAGTGGCTGCGGCAGTAGCAGTGGTGATGGTAGGGGCGGCAGCAGCAGCATCGGCAGTGGTAGTAGCAGCAGGAACGGGAGCAGCGCCAGCGACAGTGGCATCGGTAGCGGCAGTATTAGTGATAGCGAGAGCAGCAGAAATAGAGGGAGCAGTAGCAGTAGCAAGAGCAGCAGCAACGACAACATATGCGGTATATACGTATGTATATAGTTAGTATATAAGTACATATAATACTATAGTATTTTATGCACATATATATTGAGTATATATGTACGCATAATACTGCAATTTATATGTACATATACTGTAGTAATAACTGTACGAGTGAAATGCTAGTATATATGTACATATTTACTGCAGCAATATATATTTATCAAAAAATAGTTATTTTTTATTTAATTTGATTTGATTTGGTGGTTTAAATTTCTTACAGATATGGTACCGTATTATTTTCCATACGAAGCTTGTATAAGTGAACACATATTTCAACAAACATGAAGCACCGTGACAGCATTTTCGTAGTGGAAAGTTGGTGATCGGAGGAGCAGTAGGAGATAAAGCAACATCAATGCATTTATAAATTATACATTATGCACATTCGGTAGATATATTGATTAATAAGATGTAATATAATTTTTATTATTATTTTTTTTGTTATTTTAAATATTGTATTAGAATAAGTTATTTAATGATTTTTTTTTAAAATAAAATTTTCTTTTATAGTTTTTGTTTTTAGTAAATTTATTTTTAAAATATTAAATTATTTAATTAATTTTTTTTAAAACTGTATTACATTCAACGGTAATTTTTGTTTGTTCATGTCTATAATAACTATTTTATATATCTGTGAATATGTTTGTGTATGTCCAAAATTTTTAGGTAGAGTTTTAGCCTATTATAGGTATGTAAAAGCCTATTATCATCAGAGGTAGCTGTGGCAACAGTGACAGTGGTGGTGGTAGCAGCGGTAGTGAAAGTAGCGGTTACAGCGCCAGCGGCAGCAGTAGTGTCTACAGCGTCGTCAGCAGGGATGGCAGCAGTCGTGGCAGCAGCCACGGCAGTGGAGGCAGCGGCGGTGGCGGCGGCATCAATGGTAGTTGCGGCAACTACTGCTGCGGAGGCAGCGAAGGAAGCAGTGGCATAGAAGGCATAGGCATCGGCTGCACCGGAAGTAGCACTAGCAGTGGCGATAGCAGCAGCTACACAAGAAGCAGTGACATTATAGGAAGCAGAGGCAGTAGTGGCGGTGGTTGTAGCAGCGACGGTAGTGGCATGCAATGGCAGCTCCGGTAGTGGGGGCAACGGTGACAGCCGCCATAGTGGTGACATCCGCCACAACGGCCAGTGGCTACAGCTTTGGCAGTAGTGGCGACGGTGGCAGCTGCAACAGCAGTGGTATTGGTAGTGACAGCGTCAATGGCAGCAGTGGCAGGAGCGGCAGTGGGAGCTACAACAACATCACCTATTAAGATATATACGTATGAATAAAGTCAGTATATACGTACATTTAATATTATAGTATTTTATGTACGTATATACTGTGTATATTTGTACTCAGTTCATTTGTACACGTAATACTATTGTTTTTATGTACACATGCTGTAGTAATATATGTACGAGTGAATTGCTAGTATATATTTACATATATACTAAATGATTATATATGTATCAAAACATAACTTTTTTTTTGACTAAATGGTTTAAATTTTCTTACAGATATGATGCCACATTGTTCCTCATACAAAGCTTCTATAAGTGATGAGATTTTTCACTAGACATTACGTGCCGTGACTCGTACAACTTTGTCGTAGTAGAAAAATGATGATTGGAGGAGCAAAGAGAGAGAAAGCAATGTCAATGAATGGATATATTATACTTTATGCACTATTGGTAGATACATTGATGAATAAAAATAAAAGTTAACTTTTTGTTTCAATTATGTAAAATATTGAATTTGAATAAGATATTAAATGATTTTATCTTTTGTTTATTATAAATTATCTATAGTTTCAATTTTTATTCAATATGATTTAAAAATAATAAATTATTTATTTAAAAAACTTTTAAATTTTTTAAATTATGTACATATTTTTTGAAATTAAAATAGCTAGGGAAAATTCCCCAGCTAATTTAGTGAGGGAAAAATCCCTCGCTAATTTAGAGAAGGAAATTTCCCTAGCTAATTTAGCTAAGAAAATACTAAAATTAGCGACAAATATTTCATTGCTAATTTTCTAATGCTAGGTACTTTAGCTAGGGATTCAGCCATCATTCTTTTTGTTTAGCGACGGAATATTTCGTTAATCTTGTTATTTTAGCAACAGAATTTTTCTTTTTTAGCTAGGAAATTTTACGTCGCTAATTTTTTAGCTAGGGAAAATTCCGTAGCTTAAATTTAGCAAGAAGCACTTTAGAAAGGGACACGATCCATTGATATTCCGTCGCTATTTACCATTTAGCAACGGAAATCTCTCATATAGCTAGGGAATTCCCTAGCTATATGTGATTTTTTTTGTAGTGAATGATAGATAGATAGACAGATCAAATAGATATATAGATAGATTGATTGATAAATAGAGTATTAAATAGATATATACATAGACATAAAGATAGACAAATAGATAGATAGATAATCAGATTGATATGCATAAAGAAAGACATATATATGATAGATAGATAGACAGATAGATAGATAGATAGATAGACAGATAGACACAATGATAGATAAATAAATAGATAAATAAATAGATAGAAAATTGGATAGATAGATAGATAAACAAATAACGAAACAGATAGACAGATAGATAGATAGACAAATATACAAATCGATAAATAGATAAGTAGATACATAGATAGACTAATAAATAACAAACATATTGATTAACAAATATATAGACAAATAGATAGATGGTTAAATAGATAGATAGACATACAGATAGATAGATAGATATATAGATATATAGAAAGATAGAAAAATAGGTAGATTATTAGACAGACAGATTGATTGATTGATTGATAGTTACAGAGATATATAGAAAAATTGATAAATTGATTGATAGAAAGATAGATAAACAAATAAACCTACACAAAGATAGATAAATAGATAGAAAGATAGATAGACATATAGAAAGATAGATAGACATATAGAAAGATAGACAAGCAAATTGCAAAGAACTATAGACATGCAAATGCAAATAGATAGATAGATAGACTAACTGACAGACATGCAAATAGCAATATAGATAGACTAATAGATAGGCAGATAGATAAATATATAGATAAACATATAGATAGATAGATAGGAAAGATAGATAGATTTATAGAAAGTTAGATAGATAGATAGACAAATAGATACAAAGATTGATAATTTGATTGATATATCGATTGATAGACATAATGATATGCATATTGATAGACAAATTGATTGACAGATTGATAGATAGATTGATAGACAAATAGATAAAAAGATTGATAGACAAATATATAGATAAAAAGATAGTGATATAGAAAGATAGACAGATAGATAGAAATATAGATAGATAGTTAGACAGATAGATAGAATGATACATATATTAGATTATTAGACAAATAGATAGATAGACAGAAAGATATGGAGATAGTTATATAGATCGATAGATAGATAGATAGAAATATAGAAAGATATATAGATAGATAGATAGATAAATAAATAGATAGATTGAAAGATATAGAAATTCATAAACAAATAGATAGACAGATAGTTATATACTTTGATTGAGAGATAGATAGAAAGATAAATAGATAGATATATTGACAGACAGAGAGAGCGGTAGATAGACAAATAGGTATTAAGAAATATATATAGATTGAAAGATATAGAAATTCATAAACAAATAGATAGACAGATAGTTATATACTTTGATTGAGAGATAGATAGAAAGATAAATAGATAGATATATTGACAGACAGAGAGAGCGGTAGATAGACAAATAGGTATTAAGAAATATATATAGATAGACAGATAGATAGACAGATAGATAGACAGATAGATAAATATACAAATTGACACACAAATAGACATATAGTTAGACCGACAAATAGATAGATAGACAGATAGATAATTAGTTAGGTTATTATACAGATAGATAGACATATAGATTGAATGATTGATTGATTGATAGATAAATAGTTTGATAATTTGATTGAGAACTAGATATAAAAAAGACTAAAAGATAGATAATAAAATAGATAGACAGATAGACAAAAAGATAGACAGATAGACCGATAGACATACAAATAGATAGATAGATAGCTAGATAGATAGACATATAGATAGATAGATAGATAGATAGATAGACAGACATATATATAGATAGAGAAATAGATTGATAGATAAATAGAAAAAAACATAGATAGATAGATAGATAATTTGATTGATAGAAAGATTGATAGATGGATTAATATGTAGATTAATAGGCATATTGATAAACAAATTGATTGATAGATTGATTGATATATAAATTGAAAGACAAATAGATAGATAGATTGATAGGTGTATATATATAGATAAATAGATAGATAGACAAAAAATAGACTTGTAGATAGATAGATAGATGGATATATAAATTATTAGACATTAGTTAGATAAATTGATATATAGATAGACAGACATATAAATATATAAATAGATAAAAAGATAGACAGATATATATATAGATAGACAGATAGACATATAGATATATAGATAGACAAATAGATAGATATATAGACAAATTATTAGAAAGATAGATAGATTAAAAAATAGAAAATAGATAGGCAAATAGAAAATGGATGACTGATAATCAGATAGATAGATAAAGAGAGTTAAAAAGATAAATAGATTTATAGATACACAAATGGATAGACATACAGAGAGATATGCCAATTGATAGAAAGATATACACACACATAGATACATAGATAGATAAAGAGATAGACTCATAGATCAATAGACAGATAGACATACAGACGGATAGATAGATACATAGACATACAAATAGATAGACAGATAGATACATAAGCATATAGATAGATAGACAGATAGAAAAATAGATACGCAGATTGATACACAAATTGATAGAATCATAGACAAATTTTTAGACATATTGATAGACTTATTGAAAGAAAAATAGATAGATAGATTATTAGATAGATAGATAGAGAGATAGATAGACAACAAGATAGATATATGGATATATAGAAAGATAGATATTTTGATAAATGGATAGATTGACATATAGATTACAAATAGATAGATAGATAGATAGATAAACTGATAGTGTCAGATAGATAGATAGACAGACAGATAAATTTACAGATAGATACAAAGATAGATAGACATATAGATAGATAGATAGATAGGCAGAAAGAAAGATAGACAGATTGATAGATAGATATATAACTAGATAGACAAATAGTTAGACAAATAGATAGATACACACACACACACATAAAAATATACATATATATATATATATATATATATATATATAGACTAATAGTAAGACAAATAGATAGACATATATATAGATAGATAGATATATAGGCAACAAGTAGATAGATAGATACATAGAAATAAAGAAAGAAAGAAATATAGAAATATTGAATGATAGATAAAAAGGTAGATATACATATAGATTGATAGATAAATAGATAGAAAGGTAAATAGATATATTAATATATAGTTAACAGATAGATAGATAGAAAAATAGATATATATATATATATATATATATATTTATAGCTAGATAGACGACAGATAGATAAATAAATTGATATACAGATAGATAGACAGATCAATTGATAGATAGATAGATATATAGATAGATCAATAGATTGATAGACAAATAGATAAACATATATATATATATATATATATATATATATATATATATATATATATATATATATATATAAAGATAGTTATTTAGAGAGATAGTTAGACATAAAGATAAATAAATAGATAGATTGATAGATAGATAGATTGATACATAGACAAATAAAAAGATATATAGATGGATAGTCAGATAGTGAGATAGATAGAAATATAGACATATAGATAGATAGATAGATTGATTGATTGATTGATTGAAAGTTATTTAAATAGACATATAGCTAGAATGATTGATAGACACATTAATATAAAGATTAATAGATAGATTTATAGACAGATTTATATATAGATTGATAGAAAGTTTGATATACAAAATAAAAGATAAATAGATAGAAAGATAGATATACATATTGATAGAATTGTATATAGATATATAGAAAAATAGACAGATTATAAGATTGATAGATATATTGAGAGATATATAGTAGGATTGATAGATAGATATAAAGATTGATAGATAAATAGAAAAAAATATAGATAGATAGTATGACATATAAATAGACAAATAGACATACAAATAGATAAATAGACAAATAGAAAGAATGATAGATAGTTAGATAAATAGATAGATAAATAGGCAGATAGACACATAGATAGACTGATAGATAAATAGACATATATTCAAATAGATATACAGATAGATAGTTAGAAAGATTGACAGAAAGAGGAATAGATAGATAGATAAAAAAATAGATAGATAATTAGATATATAGATATATAGACAGAAAAAAAGATAGACATATAAATAGACAAATCATATAGATATATAGATTGACAGATAGATAAATAGATTGATTGATTGATAGAAAGCTAGTTAGAGAGAAAGATTGATAGATAAAATGATAGACAGACAGATTTATAGATTGGTCGATAAAAAGATCGTTATACATATAGATAAACAAATAAATAGATAGATAGATAGACAGATAGACAAATTGATTGAAAAATAGATCCATAGATAGATACATAGATAGACAAATATATATATATATATATATATAAAGATAGATATATGGTTAGATTAGACAAATAGATAAACTAAAAGATAAATAGATAGTTAGACAGATAGATACATAAATAAATAGACATACAAATAGATAGATAGATAGTATAATATATATATATATATATATATATATATATATATATATATATATATATATATTCACATATAGATAGATAGGTTTAGAGAGAGATAAACAGATTGATAGATAGATAAATAAATAGATAGATGGATGGAAGCTAGACAGAGGAATAAAAAAATATATTAACAGAAAGAATGAATGAAATATAGATAGATCGAAATACAAACATATATATAGATGTATAGATATATAGATAAATAGAAAGATAGACATATATATAGGCAGATATATAGAATAGAAAGATAAAAGATAAATAGACTAAGAAATATATAGATAGATAGATTATATATATATATATATATATATAGACAAATAGATACAGAAATATAGAGATAGAAAGATAGATAAAAAGACAAACAAAAAGACATATTGGTAGATAGACAGATAGAAAGAAAGAAAAATAGATAGATAGATATACATATATATAGGTAGATAAACATATAGTTAGATAGATAGATAGACTAAAAGATAGACTAAAAGAAAGAGAAATATATAGATAGATAGATAGATATAATGATAGACATATAGATAGACAAATAGACATATAGATAGAAAGTCAGATAGACAGAGAAATAGATAGACAGATAGATAGACAGATTAACAGCTAGATAGATTGATAGACATACACATGGATATGTAGATAGATAGACTGAAAGATAGACAGATAGATAGAAAGATAGATAGATACACATATAGTCATACAGATAGATAGATAGATAAGCAAATAGAAAATAATAAGATATACAATTTGATAGATAGATACATAGATAGAAAGTAAGATAGATAGATAAATAGATTAACTGAAAGATAGAAAGATAGCTAAACAAATGGATAGACAGATAAATATATAGATAGAAAGATAAGAGATAGATATATAGAAAATAGATAGATAGAAATATATAAAATAGATAGACATATAGATAAACATGTACATAGACAAAAGATTGACAAATAGTTATACATATAGATAGACAGATAGATTGAAAGATAGATAGATAGATAGATTGAAAGATAGATATACAAATAAATAGATATGCAGATAGACAAATAGATAGATAGATAGATAGATGTATAGATTGATTGATAGATAGATAAAAAGATAGACAGATAAATAGACATAGATAGACCAATATTAATATATATAGACAGACATATAGATAGACAGATAGATAAATCAATTGATAGAAAGATATATAGACATACAGATAGATAGATAAATAAGCAAATAGAAAAATAATGAGATATACAATTTGATAGATAGATACATAGATAGAAAGTAAGATAGATAGATAAATAGATTAACTGAAAGATAGATAGATAGCTAAACAAATGGATAGACAGATAAATATATAGATAGAAAGATAAGAGATAGATATATAGAAAAATAAATAGACAGAAATATATAAAAATAGATAGACAGATAGATAAACAGGTACATAGACAAATAGATTGACAAATAGTTATACATATAGATAGACAAATAGATAGACATATAGATTGAAAGATAGATATACAAATAAATAGATATGTAGACAGACAAATAGATAGATAGATATATAGATTGATTGATAAATAGATAAAAAGATAGACACATAAATAGACATAGATAGACCAATATTAATATATATAGACAGACATATAGATAGACAGATAGATAAATCAATTGATAGAAAGATATATAGATATATAGATAGACAGAAAAATAGATAAATTGATAGATTTATAGATATTTAGATAGATAATCTGATAAATAGATAGATAGATAGATAGATAGACAGATAGATATACAGATAGATAGACAGATAGATATACAGATAGATAGACAAATAGATAGATTGAGAGAATGAAATAGAGAGAAAAAGATTGATATAAAGATAGATAGATAGACAAACAAATATATAGATAGATAGATTGATAGATAGAGAGACAAACAAACAGATAGATAGATAGATATATAGTTTGATAGAAAGATTGTTTAATAGATAGATAGACATATAAATAGATAGTTTTATAGATAGATCAAATAGTTAGATTGATTGATAAATAGATAGATATATAGATAGATAAATATACAGATAGATAGATAAATAGATAAACAAATAAATAAAATATATATAGAATATATTTATATAGATATAGATACATAAATATATAGATTGATTGATTGATTGATTGATAGTTTGATAGATAGTTATATAGATAAATAAAAGATAATTAGACAGATAGATAGACATATAGGTACACAGATTGATAGACAGATAGATAGACAAATAGATAGACAGATAGATAGATAGTCATATAGATAGAAATATAGGTATCTAGATAGATAGATAGACATATAGATCGATAGATTGATAGATTGATGATAGACAGATAGATAACCTGTCAGATAGATAGAAAAGAGAGGTACCTAGATAGACAATTATAGACATATGGATATAAAGATTATATAGATTGATTGATAGATAGATTGATAATTATATTGATAGATAGAATTATAGACACTTTGATAGATAGACAAATAGATAGATAGATATAAAAATAGACACATAGATAAATAAATAAATAGATAGAAGATAATAGATAGTCAAATATATAGATATAAAAATAGATATAAAGATAAAAATATATAAATATAGTTAGAAAGATATATAGACAAATATATATACATATTATAGAAAGATCGATAGACAGGTTGTTAGACTGATGATAGAAAGATAGTTAGATAGATATATAGAGAAATCTATATACATATTTATAAACGGATCGATAAACAATTGATAGACAAATAGTAATACAAATTGATAAATAGATAGATATAAAGATAAAAAGATAGAAGATAGATAGATAGACAGATATATAATCAAATAGATAGACGGATTGATTACAGATAGATTGCTATATAGATAGGAAAATAATTATACAAATAGAAAGATAGAAATAAAGAAAGAAAGAAAGATAGACAGACATAGAGAGTTAGATAGATATAAATAGATATATAGATAGATAGATAGGTTGAAAGATTGTTAAACAAAAAGATAGTGAAATAAATAGAAATATTTATAAACCGATCAAGAGATAGATAGTTTAGACAAATATATAAATATATAGTTAGATAGTTAGACAAATATATAAATATTTATAGAGATAGATTGAAAGATGATGAATAATCATATATAGATAGATATACATTAGATAGTTATATAGATGCAAATAGTTAGACAAATAGATAGATAGATTGAAAGTTAACTAGATAGATATAAAGATATATATATATATATAATATAGACAGACAAATAGATAGATATCTATAGTTAG
>JAREIK010000424.1:65763-89994 GCA_029783825.1 Sapria himalayana
TTGTGTAACAAAAAATAAGTTATAATTGAAAAAAAATTATAAAACTAAGTTCTCAAAGATTACTTTAGCTCAATAAAATCCATTTTGGCACCTTCATGAAAATTGGGTGGTTGTTTTATGAGTTTTTCATTCTCAAGTTTTTTTTAGAAGAATTATTATTTTTATTTAAAATTAACAACTAAATCACTTGTGATAACTTCTTAAGAATAATAGTATATAGATAGAGTGAAGGTCATGCATTTCTTCTCATATGATATGTTGTTAGTCATAATGCAAGGGTATGTTGAAAAAAAAAATTGTGGTATTCCGAATTTGATTGAATAGGAAATTTAGAATAAGATAAAATCTCTTTGATAGGATATCTAGTATAACTTTGTTATATCATTCAGAGAATAATTGAAAAATTAAATTTAACAAAATCATCTTCATGATCATTTAGTCTCTACAAGAGACTTATCAATGATTTGAATAAGATGTTTTCTCGTCAAATTTTTTCTAATATGAAAGATATATTGCTCTTGAATTTCATGACAATTTGAACTCAATAAATTTGATTGAATAGGAATAATACATAGAGAGAAATTGATTGGTAAAAAACTTTTTTATTAGAAATTTCTTCATTTTAATTAGTACAAATCCTAACATCTTACAATATTATTGAAAAAATAAAGATTTATTGAGATTTAAAATTTTTGATAATGTGATGTAATAACTTTGAAAGATGCTAAGAATGGAAATACACAATTCTTTAGATAACTTGTAGAAGCCTTTATATCTAATTTTCAATGGATAAGTCTTCAATTGTTCATCAACATTAACAATTAAAATATAATATTAAAAACCCATCATCTTAATGAATATAACTTTAACACTAATATTGTCTATATTTGTAATTGGAGAGTAACAAATATTTTTTTATTTAGTACTCAAATATTTATTGAATGGATACTCAATGATATTAAATATTATTTTCTCATGTATAAAAAAATTATTTTGCAAAATAGGCACTTTCAAATATTCAGAAATTTATATATTTCAAAATTTATATCTAATTGGTCTGAGATATGATTTATCTAGTAATTTATAATTAGAATTATATATTTCAAAATTATCATGAAACACTTGGTTCCTTCAAAAAGTTTTTTAATAGTTCAATCAAATTTTTATTCTTTTTAATTATATTATTTTGAGGTTAAGTATATTCTAGTATAACAAATTTTGTGGTTCGTTACTTGCTCAAGGAAGTAAGGTCTAAATTTTGTAGAATTGTATTTTAAAATATAATATGTATCATAAAAGTAATATTTTGAGGATAAATATATTCATGTAAATATTTAATAATTATTATAACAATTTTATTTTGTTAATTTTTTTTTACTTAGTAGTTAAAGTAACCAACATATGAGTTATCCATGTAAATTTTTTGATTTATATATACATTAGGTTTTTTTAGTTTGTTGATTGAGTTTATTTGTATTTTTTTTTTCTTTCTAACATTTTGTTTGAATTAATTTTTAGTAGATTTTTATATGGTATCAGTGATTGCGTTTGAAAAAACTTCATCCAAAGATGGCCTCAATGGAGTGCATTTGAGTATGTGATAGTTGTATTAGAGATTATTTTTTCTTTGTCATTCATTTCTATTCAAATCGAGAATATTAAATCCTAGTATTAGAGATGTTCGTATGATATATTGTGAGACCAATCACAAAAAAATATATTTTAGAATTATATATTCTCAATGTCAAATTTGTATGAGTAAAAATTTATTTATTTTCACAATTTCTTTTAGGAATATAGTTGAGTTGAGAGTTTATATAAGTTGAGATACTTTATTATCTTTAATAATAATTGTATATTTTTTGGCAAATATCATGTAGATCATTATTTTTGGCAAAAAGGTGGGTAACAACTAGAAATAATATATGAATTAATTGATTGTGAATTGTTAGTTTGATGTCTTATTTAATATTTGAATTTTAAAGAAGAACAAGATACCATGCATTCTCAAAGCACACTGCCCATGCATGGTGACTTATTTCATGTATACATTTATAATAAGTAATTATTCCATCATTATATAATATTCGCATAAGTAATATGAAAGATAATTTGATTAGTAAAAGAGTAAACCATTTTGTTTTTTAAAAAATATGCATACAGTATATATATATCCTAAGTAGTAGATGTGTGGTGCATGTGAAGTTACTTATTTAGTTCAGTCAATGTTTGATTTACCTGTATATTTTTAATTTTTTACAATGAAACATGCGTACTAATATACTTCTATTCACAAAAAACTTGCCAATTTATTTGTCAAATATACAAAAAATTAGAAATTGGCAAGAGCACCCCTCTTGGGATACTCTTTTTAAAATGAAGCTATTTTTTATTTTTTAATGTATTAAATAATATTTTAATGTGTTATGTCTGCTCATAAAATATTAAATTAAAAATAACATATAATATAATCTAACAACCATCATAGAAAATGAATATAGGCTTTTCCAATACAGAAAATTAATTTATCAGTTTAATATCTAATTGGAAAAAGTATATAAGTGATAGTCATATCTATAATTTTTTCTAAATTAATAAGTTCCATTCCTTCGTATTGTTTAGGTAAGAATTGATGTGTATGTAAATAATCTTTATGTAAATTACTAAATAATTTGGATAAATTTCTATTGTACACAAAAAACTTGCCATTTTGTTTGTCACATATACTAAAAATTAGGAATTATCAAAAATAATATTGTACAACTAAATGAAAACAAAAAAATAAACCAAGATGAAACACATCATTTAATAATGACTTTCAAAATTTTGACTATGATCTAATGCCATTTGTTTGTCACACAGACTATTTTGGCATTGTGAAAAAAAGACCTCTCGGGCTGCTCTTGCCATAATGTAGCTTTATTTTAAGATATGTAATTGGAAAAAATATATAAGTGATGGTCATATCTATAATTTTTTCTAAATTAATAAGCTCCCTTCCTTCGTATTATTTAGGTATGATTTGATGTATATGTAAATAATCTTTATGTAAATTACTAAATTATTAGGATAAATTTTTTCTGTACACAAAAAACATGCCATTTTTTTGTCACATATACTAAAAATTAGAAATTATCAAAAAAAATATTGTACAACTAAATAAAAACAAAAAATAAAACAAGATGAAACACGTCATTTAATAATGACTTTCAAAATTTTCACTTTGATTTAATGCCATTTTTTTGTCACACAGACTATTTGGGCATTGTGAAAAAGAGGCCTTTCCAGCTAATCTTGCCATAATGTAGCTTTATATTAAATATTTAATCAGAAAATATTATACAAGTGATGGTCTTATCTATAATTTTTGCTAAATTAATTAGTTTACATCCTTGTATTAAATAGGTACTAATTGATGTCTATAATTCATTGTATCTCTAAGTAGTCTATATTTGAAATGCTAGGAATCTATAATGTAGCAAATGCACCAGCTAATTATGAGGATGATTTTGTTTTAAATATTGTTGAAACTATGTTATGTTTTTGGTTTAACCATGTAACTTTTGTATCAAAATTGTTTCTGAATTGTTTTTGGTTTTTGTTATTTATTTCATAACTTTTGGATTTCTGGCTTCTGTTTATCTTTTAGACGCTCTCATAAAATATATTAGTATAGGTGAAGATGCATATTCTCATTCTAATGTTGTAAAGAAGATGTGGGACTATATAATAAGACATAATCTATAGGTATGCAAACTTCCATCGTCTTCACCCTCCCCCAATGAGAATCCGTGGTGTTATTCTTCAATTCTAATTAATCATTAAATGTTCTTGTTTTTTAAATGGATCTATCAAATAGGTTGAAAATAATATACGATGATAAGTTGAAAGAGCTACTCCAATGCAAGTCTTTCATCATATTTTCAGTCACAAAGCTCTTATCTCCTCACTTCTTGAAGAAGGAATAATGATCAACTTGCGGGAACAATATTTTTGCCTATGTATAGCTAAACAAGAAGAGATTTTTTTGGTGGTATCATTTTTCTTGATTCTAGTTTTGTTCTTTGCAAGAGATTTTTTTGGAAGTTGACGACTTGAGAGTCAAATGTTCATGTAGATTTTGGTTTTTGATTTTGATTTTGATTTTGATTTTGATTTTGATTTTGATTTTGATTTTGATTTTTTTTGAAATGTTTCAACTACGAAATGAAAGTTTTTGTGTTTGTGTTATGCTGTTTAAGCCTTAAAATTGATGCAGTTTGAGCCTGCACCAAAAAGAGGAGAGCCAAATGTGACTAGAAGAAAGCCAGGTTACTTCCTTTAGTGCGAGCCAACACAAAGTGCAGCCAAAATATATATCAGCAAAAATATAATACACACACTAAATAATTTATTATTCTTTTTAAAAATTTTTCAGCACTATATTTATTTTGTACACTACCATAACACACCACATGCATTCACTTCCCACACTGCCTCACAAAGTATGCCACACTACATGCATATAACTGCCCACTACCTTTCCACACACACATCCATTGCACACATTGTCACATGGCACATGCCACACTGCTACCTTATTTATACAGCATAAATGTAATCTCATCAATATGAGCTATGGCGAGTTCACTTTACTTCCAGATTATGGTCATTTTGATAATCTTGTTAATGAAGTACCAGCTGTAGCTATTCATAATTCAAGCTGGATGAAAGTTGAGTAGAGGGCTAATAGCTGATGATGATGTTGGGGTCAGTGTAAGTGCTCCTCATGGTGCCACGGCTCCAGTGCCTAGGTGGGCTCTTCAGTGCCCAGACGAAATACAGGCTTCATTCTCATGATGTGCCATATGGCTTTGGAAGTGGTTAGTAATCTGTTATTGGATTCTCTCTGGTTGATGATTCGAACAGCTACTGGGTAATTATTTTATTTCTTCCATGTTCTAAAATAGTCTGTTGGAAATACAATATTTGTTGCATAGATGAAATTTTGCAGAATGATTGGTAAATGCTATTATATGCTGCAAAACTCCATAATTCTCTGAATTAGTATTCATCCTGCATATTGGTTTGAAAGTAAAATAAAGATTTGCATCTAGAATCAGTCTAGGAATAGCAATGTTAGACTCAAGTTTATGTGCAAGACCAACTCATCTTGAATAACAATGCAGAAAGAGAATCATGGAGTTTTTTTTTTGATTATAGATAATTTCTCAATATCTTGTTTATAGTCATCATGTGGGAATCTACAAAATAAATTGTCGAAGATACACAATGAGCAATAATATTCCCAACAACAAGAACTTGAGTTTCATTAAATTTATATAGTTGTTCCATTAATGTTGAAACTGAGTTTTGCTATTAATGATGATGTTTGTAGATGCTTAATTTTATTTTGTTAATTTCTTAAACTTGTTTGTACTACTTACAATACTATTTTATTATTATTTTGTAGATATCCTAACACCCAATACACATGCATGTGTGCATGTATACGAATTTACATACACTTGCACACATCACATATGTGTTTGACATGCATAGATAAATACATTTATACTCACTAAGATACATATGTATATATGTGTGTGTTTTTGTGTGGACATATCATATATACAGATGCACATCTACAAATTCACAGATAAACATGTACATACATGCATACATATATATAGATGATCACTAGAAATGTCTTAATAGTCATTCCACACACACATATATAGGTAGGCATATATACATATGTACACAGATATTTATATATATATATATAAATATAGACATATACATATTCATATATACACATACATGTATATATGAAGTGAGATTCTCTTTCTAGATTGTTAGGCATGAACTATAAGTGATAGATATAAAGCAAGGGGATTTAATCAAAAGTGGGTCAATCAATCATTTGTAGCACATGACAAATAAAAAATGGCTTCATAGCCATCTACATGTTTCTCCCATTACAGAAAATCTGGAAGTTAGTTATGCCTTTTTCTGCTATAATTGATTCATCGTATAATCTACAAAATCTTTTATTTTTGAGAGTATTTTTGAATGTTTTTAGAGATAGAACATGTACTCTATAACAACGTAGTCTACATGTGCACTAAAACACCATAGTGCATATGTGCACTACCTTTGGTGCTAGCTACGCTGTAACTATTTTTTTGAAAAAAATAAAGGTGCCAATTGTGCCCTAGTATCACTAGTTGTTTCATTTCAATTGAGGGTTGCTTAAATTAGCAATTTATTGCCCTTTACTATGTACCAAAGCCTAACTCATACTGTGCAAACTAGGCATGCACAATAGCATAAAAGGAGGAGAATCTAAAAAAGTTTACAGAAAGTTTGGTGTGTATTTGTAAGTGACACTCGTCTACTCTTGGTGTCAATTAGAAAAGTTTTGGTATCTTATGAATATGTAAATACAAAATATTATTTATATAATGTTGATATTGTAGGAAGAAAAGACATATCAGATAGCATCAATATTATTGCCTGCGTCAATATTTGTTTATGGATGAAATTCTACACAATGATTGGTAAATGCTATATATGTATCACAAAATTCCATAAATCTCTCAGTCACAATTCATCATGCATATTGGTAAATGCTATATAAGTGATGGTCATATCTATAATTTTTGCTAAATTATTTAGTTGCCATCCTTCGTATCATTTAAGTTTAAATTGATGTATATGCAAGAAAATTAAAGAAGTAAATGATGAATGAAATAAATGAAAAATGCAATGCAATAGTAGATGACCTATATGGAGTCACAGTTAGTAGCATTGATGAGAAAGATAGCACACCAAAATCAAGCAGAGTACCCACGTAGGAGAGTCATGCACAAATTAACAAGCTAATGATGAAGATGATGATTTAGTTTTAAATGATTATATACCAAGGTTAAGTTTTTGTTTTAACCAAATATCTTTTTGTATCATAATTATTTATGAATTTTTTTTGTTTTTATTAATTATAAAAAATGGTTCACAGTATATGTTTTAATTTAATTTAATATAAAATATTAAAAATATGTAATGAAATTTTATGTACAGAATAAAATTGTGAAAATAGATTTGGAATGAAAATAGCTAATGATTTTTCCCTTACTAATTTTGCAAGGGATGATTCTATGCCTATTTTATTGAAAATTATTAATTATTATTCTTAATTAAGATTAAAATTAATAAGAGAAAAAATATAATTAGCTAGGAAATTTGCAACATTATAAAATTTGCTAAAGATTTTTTTTTATTGTTTATATTTTGTGATGAGCACTTTAGCTTGGGATAATTCCCATCATTAATTCATCATTATTCTATTTTAGCGACGGAAAAGCCTAAAAAGCTAGATAAATTTTCCTTGCAATTTATGATTTTGTTTGTAGTATGTAACTATTTGTTTATCTATAAGTCTATCTATTTGTCTATCTATATATCTTTATATATATATATATATATATATATATATATGTCTAATAATCTTAATATCTATTTCTCTATCTATCTATAAATAAGTGTATCTATCTATTTGTATATCTATCTATTTATCTATCTATGTATCTATTTATCTATATATATATATATATATGTCTATCTATTTTTCTATCTATCCATTTATCAATCCATCTATCTTTATTTTTTTTTATTTTTCTATATATCTGTCTATCTATTTGTCTATCTATCAATTTATCTATCTAAGTATCTGTGTAATGATCAGTCTATCAATTTGTTTATATATATGTCTAACTATATGTCTATTTATTTGTCGATTTATCTATCTAACTACTTATCTATTGATCTGTCTATCTATCTGACTATCTATCCATCTAATTATATATCTATATATCTATCTATATATTTGCCTATCAATTTGTCAACCAAATTGTATATCTATCGATCTGTCTATCTATATGTCTATCTATCTATCTATATTTTTATTGATTTGTTTATCTATCAGTATATCTATATGTCTATCTATCCAACTATCTATCAGTGTATAAACCTATCAATTTTTCAGTCTATTTATCAATCTATCTATCCTTATATCAGTCCATTTACCTATCCGACAATTTATATGTTTATCTATTGATTTTTCGATACATCTATCTATTTTTCTATCTATACAACAATCTATCCATATATATATCCATCTATCTATCCATCTATCTATGTATCTTTCTATTTATATTTATATTTATGTATTTTTTTGTCTGTCTATTTGTCTGTATATTTATCTATCTTTCTACCTTTCTATTAGTCTATCTATTTATGTGTCTGTGTGTGTATATATATATATATATATTTATATATTTATATCTATTTATCTCTATATTTTATGTCTATCTGTCTATCTATCTATCTGTATGAATATATGTCTGTCTCTCTGTCTATTTATCTATCTCTATATGACAATCAATCTATTTATCTATCTATCTATCATTCTGTATATCTATCATTCTATCTATATATCTATCTATCTATCTACCTGCTTGTCAGTTTGTCTATCTATTGTCTATCTATCTGTCTATCAATTTTTCAATTTATTAGTCTATATATATGTCTATCTATTTATTTGTCTAAGTGTCTATCTATTTGTCTATCTCTCTGTCTATTTTTTTATCTATCTATGTAAAAATTTATGTATCTATCTCTCTATGTATATATTTATCTATCTATCTTCAAATCAATCTGCTTATCTATCTAACTATTTGTCAAACTATCTATCAACCTATCTATCAATCTATCTATTTATCTGTCTATCAATCAATCTATCTGTCTATCTATCTATTTATCTATCTATCTATCTATATGTATGTATATCTATCTTTCTATCTGTTTGACTATTGTATGTTTATCTATCTATCTGTCTATCTGTCTATCTATCTATCTATCTGTCTATCTGACTTTCGATCTGTCTATCTATCTATTTATCTAACTATCAATATGTCTGTTTATATGTCTATCCATCTTTCTATTTATCTAACTGCCTATATGTCTGTCTATCTATTTGTCTATATATCTATATCTATATAGATATCTATCTGTCTTTTTCTTCATATTTTTATCTATTTGTCTATATCTCTATCTATTTGTTTGTCACTCGATCTATTTATCATCTATCTATCTTTATATATATTTGTCTAACTATCTATCTATATTTATATATATTTAACTAATATTTACATGTCTATCTATTTATTTTTCTTTATTTCTATCGAAATGTCTATGTATATATCTATCTATCTATCTTTGTGTCTATGTATCTATTTATCAATCAATCAATCTATCTATATATCTATTTATCTCCCTATCTATCTAAAAATATATCTATCGGGCAATCTATCAATTTATCTATCTGTTTATATATCTATCTATCTATTTGTCTATTTATCTATATGTATATCAATTTCTATATCACTCTGCCTATCATTCTTTTTATCAATCAATCTATCTATCTATCTTTTAATGAATCTATCAAACTATTTATAAATATGTATATTAATTTATCAATAAATCTATCTTTAAATCTATCTATCAATCTATCAATCAATATGTCTATCAATCTATATATCAATCTAGCTATCTTTCTATCTATTTATATGTCTACCTATCTGTATATCTATATATCTATTTATTTGTCTATTTATCTGCCTATTTTTATGTGTATATGACTATCTATCTAACTACCTATCTATTTTTCTATATTTCTATCTCTATTCATCTATCTATCTATCCATCTATCTATTTGTCTATCTATGTGTCTATCTATCTATCTATCTCTCTATTTATCTGTCTAGTTATTTGTCTATCGATTTATCTATCATTGTGTCTATCTCTCTTTCTAACTAACTATATATCAATATATTTATCTATTTATCTATCTATCTATTTATCTATCTAATTATTTGCCCATCTATCTAACTATCTATCAGTATATTAATATGACTATCTATGTATCTATGGATCTATTTATATATCCATCTAACTATCTATCTATCAATCTATCTAAAAATATTTCTATTTAATTTACTATCTATCAATCTATCTATCTATGTGTCTATCTTTCTATCTATTTGTCTATATATCTGTTAATCAATCTGTCTATCATTATATCAATAAATCTAATTATCAATCTGATTATAAATTAGACTATCAATTTGACTATCTATTTGTGTATCTATTTGTTTATTTGACAATCTAACTTTCTAACTATCTATCTAACTATTTATCTATTTATCTATCCATCAATATATTTATTTAATTATTTATCTATTTATCTATTTATCCATCTAACCATCATTCTATCTATCTATTTATCTTTGTACCTATATATCAATGTGTATGTCTATTGATCTATCTATTTATGTGCCTATCTATCTGTTTATCTATTTCTTGTCTATCTTTCAGTCTATGTATTTGTATATTTATCTACCTATCTATCAATCTATCAATCTATCAATCTATTTATAAATCTAACTATCTTTCAATGAAACTATATTTAAATATGTATATCTATTTTTCTATATATCAATCTAACAATATTTCAATAAATAAATAAATAAATAAATAAATCAGTATGTCTATCTATATATCTGTCTATCTATCTATCAATATATTTATTAATCTACCTATCTATCAGTCTATCTATCTATCTATCTATCCATTGATCTATCTATCTGTATATCTATCTATATATTTCTATATATCTGTCATCTATCTATCTATCTTTTTATCTTTCTTTCTATCTATCGACTTGTCTATAAATCTATTTATCAATATGTATATCTATTTGTCTATCTATCTTTCTATCTATCTAATAATCTGTCTATCTATTTTGTTTATCTATCTATCTATATTTCACTCTATCGATCTATCTTTCGATCAATCTATCTATCAATCTTTCTATCTATCTATCTATCTATAATATGTCTATATATCTATTTCCTTTCTGTCTATATATCGATCTATCTATCTATCTATCTGCTAATCTATCTATTTATCTATATATTTATCTATTATCTACCTGTCTATCTATATGTAAATTTATCTTATTATATATCTATCAATCAATCAATCTATTTGTGTGTCTATCCCTCTTTCTATCTATATATCTATTTATCTATCTATATGTTTGTCGATATGTCTATCTATCTATTTGTATATCTATCTATCTATCCATCTATCTATCTATTTATCTATCTATCTATCTATCTATCTATCTACTTCTTTGTCTATCTATCTATCTATCTATCCGTTTCCCTATCTATCTATGTGTCTATCTATATGTATGTATATATATCTATCTATTTGTATGTCTTTTTGACTATCTATCTATCTATCTATCTGTCTACCTATTTGTATATCTATCAAATATATTTTTCTGTCTATCTATCTATCTATTTATTTTTATATTTATCTATATGTCTATCTATATGCCTGTCATTTGATCTATCTTTCTTTCTTTTTAACTAACTAACTATCTATCTATATATCTTTTTATCTATATGTCTATCTTGCTAACTATCTATCTATTGATCTATTTATCTATCTAATTATTTATCTATTTAAAAATCTATCTATCTAAATATCGGTCTATCTATCTGTCTATCTATCTGTCTATCTATCTGTCTATCTATCTGTATATCAATCTGTCTATCTATCTTTCTATCAATCTATCTAATAATTTGTATATCTATCTATCTATCTATCTATGTACATATATATCAATATGTATATGTATTTGCCTATCAATATGTCATTTAATCTGTCTAATAATCTATCTATCAATTTATTTATTAATCTACATATCAATCTATCTATTAATATTTATATTACTTTGTCTATCAATATGTATATCTATATGAGTATTTAAATATATATCTATCTATATATCTGACTGTATATCTATCTGTCTATCTATCTATCTAACTATCTATCTATCTAACTATCTATGTATCTATCTATCTATCTATCAGACTTTCTATCTATTTTGATATCTATTTATCTAAATATCTATTTATTGATTTTTGTATCTGTGTCTATATAAATATTTATCAATTTCTCTATCTATGTGTCAATCAATCAATCAATCTATCTATCTATATTTCTAATTATTTTATTTCTTTCTAACCATCTATATGTATATTTATTTATCTATTAATTTGTGTATCTATCTCTGTATCTATTTATTTATCTATATATCTATATATTTATCTATTTGTCTGCCTATTTGTCTATCAATCTGTCTATACAAATGTCTATTTATTTAAATAGATACTTGTCAAAATATCTTTCTAACTAACTATCTATCTATATATTTATCTATTTCTCTCACTATCTATATGCCTATCTATCTATTTGTTTGTCTAATTATTTGCCTATCTATAAAACTATGTTTCTATATATCTATCTATCTCTCTATTAGTCTATAAATCTGTTTATCTATCTTTCTATCAATCTATCTATCTATCTAACTGTCTGTATATCAATCTGTCTATAGATCTATCTACAAATATCTCTATATATATGTCTATATATCTATCTAGCTAACTTTCTATCTATTTTTCTAAATATCTATCTATCAATCTCTCTATAAATATGTTTATATATTTTTCTATATATCTTTTTTTAATTTGTTTATTAATTATAGCCCTCTCTTTTGGCGGAGGAATACCATTTTTACACGCTACATCTACCCTTTTACCTTTTACATCCTTTCCCATTTTTAATAACATAAAACTTTAATTTACATGTAAATTTCCTAATTGAAACATAACAAATAGGTTCCCTTTCTAATTGGGCCTTCCTTTGCAGCTTTTTTTTTGATCTTTGTTCTCTTTTCTTTTTCCATTTAGCTTCACTCTACTTCTGATATCAGACGCTATATTGCCTTATTCCTGCTTTCACTTGTTTCGGCTAGATCTTTTCTATATAAACTCTAAATTCTTGCAGCAACAAAGAAAAGAGAGCATTTCCAGAGTATAACTTATTCCCTCTGTTTACCTTTTTGTTTGATCAACTTTAGTCTAACGTTTAGTCATCTTTGTTGTTTTCCCATTGTGCTTATTTGGGGCTTTGTCTGCTCCTCGAATCCTTTGCCGTTCATTTAATCTGAAGTCACCCTCTTCTTCCCTCCTTGGGCTGGTTCTGATTTGATTAGTGCAACATCTCTTCTCCCCGATTCCTAATCTAGACACTAACAATTCCTAGTACTTATTGACATTAATAAAATAACACATGACATTTCTACCTTTTTCCAAAAACAGACTTTTACAGACATCAATACAATACAGACTTTATTACTTATACTGACACAGACTTGCCGGATCCTCTTGCTTTTCATGCGCTGCAGCTAAAAGCACAAAATGCAAACCAAAGAAACAAAGAGCCAATTCCAAAATAGACCACTACTATATCTTATATCCTTATTTATATTACCTCTTAAAACTTTTTAGATTTCATGCGGAGACAGAAATTCCTCCACACAGCAAACTATACCCCCCCATAACAGTTAAATTCATTATTAAATTTTACAATTTTTCACTTAAATATTCTTAAATTCTAGGCTTTGCCAAGAGCAAATTCCCTACCTTTTCACTCTTAGGTATGGGAAGGCAAGATTATCCAGTCTTGCCAATCCCTTTAGTTTTTCTGGCATAGTCCCCTCTACATACTCATTTTCCCCTTTACTCATTCCTATTCTAGCAAGGCAGTCTACTAGAACATTGGCCTCCCTATAAATATGTAAAATATTTGCATTTAATTCATTAACAAGTTTTTTTATTATCTTAATCTCCTCCTCATACTTCCATAACGAAACTCTTTTCATTACCAAATTAACTAAAGTCAATGAATCTACCTGTATTTGTAGGTTATTAATTGCTAGCATTTTATTGATATAAAGCCCGTTTTTTAATGCAATAATTTCTTAGTGAAGTGCTAAGGAAGCTTTACCTAAAAGAGTGAATGATTTAAAGATACTCCCTTGAGAATATCTTATTACCCCTCCTCCTCCTGCTACCCCTATATCCCTATTAAAGCTACCATTCGTGTTAAGGGATATCTTTCCTTATGGGGGTTTACTCCAACTTATGCTCTTTACCCTATGTGTCTTAGTCTTTTTAATAGTGAGTGACCATGTATTTCTGAGTTTTCTAACCATATCTATATTCTAAACTTTCAAGGGTCTAATATTAGAAATATTACTGATTTCCTTCCTAATATCTTTTAATATTTCAACTGAATTCATTTTAATTCCCTCAAATCTACTCTTATTTCGATCTTTCCATAGACTCCAAATAACAACGTGCATGAGATATTGAGTCAGCCAATTCCTAATAGGACTTCTTGAAGTGTGAGTTCCCCATTTTTAAATTTTTTTCTATTAACCCTTTCTGTTTACTACTTATCTGATTCAATTTCTTTAGCTCTTTCCATACTCCTGCTGTAATCCTTGCTTCCGAAAATAAATGATCGATGGATTCTGCTGCTTCATGACAGCTGTCACATCTTGATGCCATTTTTTATTTATTTTCTTTGAATATTACTATCTACTGGTAAAGCTTTAACAAGTACTTTCCATGTAAAGAACTCATTTTTTGCGGGATGTCCACTTTCCAAGCCCATTTGAATAATGCTTGTGCTGTTTTTTTCTTTCTGATTAGTTCTTTTACCAATTTTAAAGTAAAATTTCTTTGTGACCTCAGTGTCAATTTACATCCGCTCTTTTTCAATATCGAATGGGATTCTACTATTCCTTTTTGTTTTTCCATTGATTTTCAAATATTTTAAGCCTTTTTTAGACTCTTAATCCTAGACCCATCATATTTAGCTCTCATGAACTTTTCTCACAGACTCTCACCTTCTTTTAACCTCCAGCATCCTTTGTAGTCCCATGCTGTGGCCATGTCCTGCAGGCTGATGATGCTCAAACCTACCTTCTCTTTTGGGAAGCATATATCATCCCATTTCTTCCAGTGAAGCTTAAACTTACCCTCTTTTCCCCCCCATAAAAAGTTAACCATGTCCATTTCCAGTTTCTTAATAAATTTCTTAGGTGTATGAATAGCTGCTAAGATATGTACCAGCATACTTTGGAGAACATGGGAGATTAAAGTAATCCTACCCCCGAAACCCGGTAGCTCCTCCTTCCAACCTGCTATTTTCCTTCTTAATTTTTCTTGTAATGATATTAAATAATTCTTTTTTAGTCTACCATCATATATAGGGCAGCCTATATACATCAAAGCCCCTTTATTTTGGATAAATCTAGTAATTTTTTTAATCTTTATGGCCACTTTTTCGGATGTTTTTGATGATAACAAAAACTGACTTTTCTTTTTATTTACAACTTGCCACGTTTCTTTCTCGAAAATTTGCAGGAGATCCATAAGATTCATCAGTGATCTGGAAGTCGCATTTGTGAAAATTATGAGGTCATCCGCATACGCTAGACAACCTATTCTAGGAGTATTTATTGGCTGTGTAAACGGAATGATCTTGCCCGCTGCCATTCTTTTATTTAAATTACGAATTAATAATTCTAAATAAATATCGAATAATAAAGGAGACATGGGATCCCCTTGTCTTAAACTTTTCTTCGGTTTAAATTCCTCTCTTTTCTGACCATTTACAATAACTTTTACCCATACACTTGTGACACATCTTTATTATAAATCTATACATAATTCAGAGAAGCCAAACTTTCTCAATACAAAACAGAGTGTGTCCCATTCAATTTATCAAATGCTTTAGACACATCCAGTTTTACTACTAGATTGTTCCCTCTTATTTTAACAGCTATCTCTTTCATCATTTCAGCTACCAATTTTATATTTTCAAGCATTAACCTATTTTTGACAAAACCCGTTTGCTCCTGAGATATTATTTCTGGTAAAATAGTGCTTAACCTACTTTGTAGTATTTTTGCTAGAATCTTATAAATAGCATTACATAAGCTAATAGGCCTATAGTATTCACATATTTGTGGTGATTCCTTCTTTGGAATTAGCACAATAAACGAATTGGCCCATGCCTTATGTATATCCGCACCTACAAAAAAACTTGCAGCTGCATAAACAAGCTCTTTTTTAAGAGTATTCCAATTGGCCTGGAAAAAGTATTTATTCCAACCATCTGGTCCTGCTGCACTATCCTTATCCAGGCTAAAAATAGCATTTTAACTTCTTCTTTATCCTGAATCATTTCCAACTTATTATTTTGTTCCTTTGTAACATATGTTTTAATTTCTTTCATTAATAAATTAACTTCGTGAATAACCAAGCCACATAAATTTTTTTAAAGAATTCAACAAAGATGATTCCTAATTTTTTATCTTCTTGTACTCAAATTCCGTGATCATTTTTTATACCTTTTATTTTTTATACCAAGCCATTTAATCTTGGCTTGCTGTTTCCAGTAGATTTCTTCCATATGTAATCTAAGCCTCAATTTTCCTTTGGCTTTACTTAGTTCATTTCTAATTTCTTCATTTTGGGAATTTTCATATTCTAATTCTAGTTTCTCCACTTCTTCCTCCTCCTCCTCCTTTATTGTTTGGTTTATATTTCTAAAAACATCTTTATTCCATAAGTTTAAGCATTTTTTTAATCTATATAGCTTACACGTTAGAACCTACATAGGTTTTCCTATAACTGGCTCTATCTATGATTCTCTCACCACCTTTTCAAATTATGGGTGCTTTAGCCACATATTTTGAAATTTAAAATTGCCCATAGTATACTGACTCTTATTAATAGAAATGAGCAATGGGCTATGGTCAGAGCAAGTTCTATTTAAATGTATGAGCTCTATAACCCCCTGAGAAGCTACCCACTTCACATTGCACAAAACCCTATCTAACATTGCCCAGATTGCTCCTCTTTTCTACCAGTTATTACACCAGGTATAGCTTGAACCTATAAAATCTACTTCCATCAGATTTGTACTAGTGATAGTGTCATTAAATTGTGACATGGCTACTTTGTCTAGGATTTTACCTCCTTTCTTTTCTTTCACAGTTCTAATTACATTAAAGTCCTCACCTATGATCCATGGGGTGTCTTTCTTTGCTATGTCATGCATTTCCTTCCATAATTCTTTCCTATCTTTTTTATTATTTTTAGCATACACTGCCGAAATTATAACCTCTGCATTTATTTTAGATTTAAAGTGGACTCTTTGTTCTGTGTCTTTAATTATTATAATATTCATGTAATTTTGCCACATGATCCAGAGCTTACCATTTGAATTAACATATGCATTATTAAACCCTAGTAGTTTACTATATTTACTCAATTGGTCCTTCTGAATCATAGGTTCCGCTATAATTACCAGAGAGATTCTATGAATTTTTATTAAACATTTTAGTCTATTTAACGAGGGGTTATTTTCCACCCCCCTAATATTCCAATAAAGATATCTATCCATTTAAGTTGATTTTGCTTGTGCTCTTGTTGTGCATTTAAGTTCATTTGTTCTATTCAAATGCTTCTTCTTGTTCCTTGGCAACTTGTATATATTTGGTGTATCTTGCATTATTTGAATATATTTTTCTTACTGTCCAAGGTGCATAGCCATACTTTTGATGGCTTCCATTGCTTGACCTCTTGTAAGCTTTTCCCAATCCTCTTCAAACATTTCTAAATCATCCGTTATCTTTTCCAAAACAACTTCCTCTATTTATTCTTCCCTCCCTATTTGTGGACAGCTGAACACTTATGTATTTTCATCTAGAAAATCCAAAACATCCTTATTTATCCATTCTAAATCCTCCTCCTTATCCTTTAATACCCTTCTTAATTTATGCCTTTCCCCCCCCCCCCCCCCTTCCTCCTTAGCTTCACTTCCTTCCTGCCTTCTTCTTCCACTCCCTCTAAACTTTCCTCTACTTCCCTTACTAAATTCCTATTACTACCTCCTTCGCCCTCATAAATAACTAGTTCCATGTTTTTGCCCCTTTCTCCTCTAGACTCATTTCTGAATCATTTCCTGCAATTTCAGGTGATTCTCACCTATCTCTCAACTATATGTGTTGACCTTTCAGTTCTTCCTTACTAACCCATTTTTGCCTCTTATTTCCTCTAACCTCCTGCTCCATCCCCTCAGCCCCTAGCCTACTATCTGCCAAATCATGACCTATTCCTTTACATACTAGACAGTATGGAAGCAAGTTCTAAGGCATGATAGATTTCCAATACGCCACTCCCTGCTCTCCTTCTCCACTATCTATCCATATTTTATTCGGTCACTGTGGGAGTAAATTACACTCTACACACACCCTTGCATTGTTAGGCCTTCTCATAGAGACTGTTGCCTCATCCCTCAGCATAGGCTTACCCAAAGAAGAAGAAATGGCAAACATAGCATGCTTATTGTACAGAAACAATGGTAGATTAGGTAATGAGAACCATGCCGGGGCTAAAGGTGCTTCTTAGTGTGGGCTGAAGTATTTCGTCCACTTCAGAATGCGCATTGGATACCCACTTACCTACCACAATCTCCTTAACCATAGACGATGGAAATTGTCCTCCAAATGGCATTGTAGATTAACATGCCTCGTATCAAAACCGGCAAACTTCACCATCCCTTTTAACTTCAAAAAATTAATAAACAACTGTATTTCTTGTGCGCGAGGTCTGCCGTGAAAAAATTTCCCGACTAACATGTAGTCAAATGGCTCTATGAGCCTCTGTATCTCCTCCGAATAGAAGATTACTACGGGGCTACCATTTTTCTTACCGAATATTGGAGGATGGGGTGCGGGCTCATTCAATATTGATGCAAAGGACTTCTTATTTAATAATAAGTCCCTTTTATCCATTTAGAGCATGAGTGCATATTGAATTGGGCAACAATGGTGATTCTCCCTCTCTAGAAAATGGGATTTTCTCTCTCTAAAAGTTGAGAGTGTTTATTATTTTTTTATTTTTATTTATTTTTCTATATATCAGTCTAACTATATTTTTATCTATCTATCTATCTATATATCTATTTGAATATCTATCTTACTATCTATCTATCTGTCTATCTATCTATCTATCTGTCTATCTATCTATCTATCTGTCTATCTATATACCTATCTATGTATCTATCTATTATCTATCTATTAATATGTATATCAATTTGTCTATCAATCTATGTATCAATCGAATTATCAATCTTTCTATCAAATTCTCTATTAATCTGACTATCTATCTATCTATCTATATGTCTATTTGATTCTCTATCTATATTTCTTTCTTTCTATCTGACTATCTATCTATATGTCTATTTGTTTATCTATCTATATTTCTTTCTTTCTATCTGACTATCTATCTATCTTTCTATCTATCTGTTTATATGTCTGTCTATCTATCCATATATCTATCAATCTATCATACTATCTATCCATCTATCTATATATCCATTTATATATCTACTAATCTTTATATCTATATGTATAACTATGTTTCTAGCAATCTGTCTATCAATCTGTCTATCAATCTATCTATCGATGTGTCTATCTATCTATATGTATAAGTATTTGTTAATATGTCAATCTATCTATCTTTCTATCTATATATTTGTATATCAATCTTTCTATCTATTTATTTATCTATCTATTTATTAATCTGTCTAAATATTTATCTATTGACCTATTTATAAATATGTCAATTAATTTATCTATATATCTATCAAACATTTGTTCGAACTATCTTTATATATATCTATCTATCTGTTAGGCTGTCTATCTAGATATCTATCTATCTATTTGTCTATCTATCTAGCTATCTATATATCTATCTATCTAATTTTTTGTCTATCTATCTTTCTATCAATCTAACTAACTAACTATCTGTCTATCTATCTATGTGTCTATCTATCTATCTATCTATCTATATATCTATCTATTATTTATCTATCTATCTATCCATCTGTTTATCTATAAATCTGTCAATCTTTCTATCTATTTGTGTATCAATTTTCTATCTATCTATATATCAATATGTCTATCTATCTATCTATCTATCATGTATTTATCTATCTGACAATCTATCTGACTTTTACCTGTCTATCTATCTATCGGTCTATTTATCTGTATATCTATCTATTTATCTCTCTATCATCAATATTTTTATTTATTTATCTATCTATCTATCTATTTATCTATCTGTATATCTATCTATTTATATGTTATCTATATATCTATCTATCTAATAATATATATATTTTGTCTATCTATCTGTAAATATATATGTCAATCTATCTATCTATCTATTTGTATATCTATCTTTCTATCATTTTGTTTATCTATTAGTCTATTTATATGTCTACGTATCAGTCTATATATCTATCTAATTATCAACCATTCTATATGTCTATCTAGCTCTCTATTTTGTTTCTATCTATCTAACTATCTAAGTATATATCTGGCTATATTTCTTTCTATTTATCTATCTAACTATATGACTATCTATCTATTTGTCTGTCTATATATATATATATATATATATATATCTTTATATCTATCTAGTTAACTTTCAATCTATCTATCTATTTGTCTAACTATTTTGCATCTATATAACTATCTAAATGTATATCTATCTATCTATTGATTTATTCATCTATCTTTCAATCTATCTCTATAAATATTTATATATTTGTCTAACTATCTAACTATATATTTATATATTTGTCTAACTATCTATCTCTTGATCGGTTTATAAATATTTCTATTTATTTCACTATCTTTTTGTTTAACAATCTTTCAACCTATCTATCTATCTATATATCTATTTATTTATCTATCTAACTCTCTATCTGTCTGTCTATCTTTCTTTCTTTCTTTATTTCTATCTTTCTATTTGTATAATTATTTTCCTATCTATATAGCAATCTATCTGTATATCAATCCGTCTATCTATTTGATTATATATCTGTCTATCTATCTATCTTTCTATCTTTTTATCTTTATATCTATCTATTTATCAATTTGTATTACTATTTGTCTATCAATTTGTTTATCGATCCGTTTATAAATATGTATATAGATTTCTCTATATATCTATCTAACTATCTTTCTATCATCAGTCTAACAACCTGTCTATCGATCTTTCTATAAATATGTATATATATTTGTCTATATATCTTTCTAACTATATTTATATCTTTTTATCTTTATATCTATTTTTATATCTATATATTTGACTATCTATTTATCTTTCTATCTATTTATTTATTTATCTATGTGTCTATTTTTATATCTATCTATCTATTTGTCTATCTATCAAAGTGTCTATAATTCTATCTATCAATATAATTATCAATCTATCTATCAATCAATCTATTAATCTTTATATCCATATGTCTATATATATGTCTATCTATGTACCTCTCTTTCTATCTATCTGACAGTTTATCTATCTGTCTATCTATCAATCTATCAATCTATCGATCTATATGTCTATCTATCTATCTATATACCTATATTTCTATCTATATGACTATCTATCTATCTGTCTATCTATTTGTCTATCTATCTGTCTATCAATCTGTGTACCTATATGTCTATCTATCTGTCTAATTATCTTTTTATTTATCTATATAACTATCTATCAAACTATCAATCAATCAATCAATCAATCTATATATTTATGTATCTATATCTATATAAATATATTTCTATATATATTTTTATTTATTTGTTTATCTATTTATCTATCTATCTGTATATTTATCTATCTATATATCTATCTATTTATCAATCAATCTAACTATTTGATCTATCTATAAAACTATCTATTTATATGTCTATCTATCTATTAAACAATCTTTCTATCAAACTATATATCTATCTATCTATCTGTTTGTTTGTCTCTCTATCTATCAATCTATCTATCTATATATTTGTTTGTCTATCTATCTATCTTTATATCAATCTTTTTCTCTCTATTTCATTCTCTCAATCTATCTATTTGTCTATCTATCTGTATATCTATCTGTCTATCTATCTGTATATCTATCTGTCTATCTATCTATCTATCTATCTATTTATCAGATTATCTATCTAAATATCTATAAATCTATCAATTTATCTATTTTTCTGTCTATCTATATATCTATATATCTTTCTATCAATTGATTTATCTATCTGTCTATCTATATGTCTGTCTATATATATTAATATTGGTCTATCTATGTCTATTTATGTGTCTATCTTTTTATCTATTTATCAATCAATCTATATATCTATCTATCTATTTGTCTGTCTACATATCTATTTATTTGTATATCTATCTTTCAATCTATATGTCTATCTATTTGTCTATCTATATGTATAACTATTTGTCAATCTATTTGTCTATGTACCTGTTTATCTATCTGTCTATCTATTTTTATATATTTCTGTCTATTTATTTTTCTATATCTATCTCTTATCTTTCTATCTATATATTTATCTGTCTATCCATTTGTTTAGCTATCTATCTATCTTTCAGTTAATCTATTTATCTATCTATCTTACTTTCTATCTATGTATCTATCTATCAAATTGTATATCTCATTATTTTTCTATTTGCTTATTTATCTATCTATCTGTATGTCTATATATCTTTCTATCAATTGATTTATCTATCTGTCTATCTATATGTCTGTCTATATATATTAATATTGGTCTATCTATGTCTATTTATCTGTCTATCTTTTTATCTATCTATCAATCAATCTATACATCTATCTATCTATCTATCTATTTGTCTATCTGCATATCTATTTATTTGTATATCTATCTTTCAATCTATCTATCTATCTATCTTTCAATCTATCTGTCTATCTATATGTATAACTATTTGTCAATCTTTTTGTCTATGTACATGTTTATCTATATGTCTATCTATTTTTATATATTTCTATCTATCTATTTTTCTATATATCTATCTCTTATCTTTCTATCTATATATTTATCTGTCTATCCATTTGTTTAGCTATCTTTCTATCTTTCAGTTAATCTATTTATCTATCTATCTTACTTTCTATCTATGTATCTATCTATCAAATTGTATATCTTATTATTTTTCTATTTGCTTATCTATCTATCTATCTGTATGACTATATGTGTATCTATCTATCTTTCTATCTATCTGTCTATCTTTCAGTCTATCTATCTACATATCCATGTGTATGTCTATCAATCTATCTAGCTGTTAATCTGTCTATCTATCTGTCTATCTATTTCTCTGTCTATCTGACTTTCTATCTATATGTCTATTTGTCTATCTATATGTCTATCATTATATCTATCTATCTATCTATATATTTCTCTTTCTTTTAGTCTATCTTTTAGTCTATCTATCTATCTAACTAATGTTTATCTACCTATATATATGTATATCTATCTATCTATTTTTCTTTCTTTCTATCTGTCTATCTACCAATATGTCTTTTTGTTCTTTTTATCTATCTTTCTATCTCTATATTTCTGTATCTATTGTCTATATATATATATATATATATAATCTATCTATCTATATATTTTTCTTAGTCTATTTATCTTTTATCTTTCTATTCTATATATCTGCCTATATATATGTCTATCTTTCTATTTATCTATATATCTATCATCTATATATATGTTTGTATTTCGATCTATCTATATTTCATTCATTCTTTCTGTTAATATATTTTTTTTAATTCCTCTGTCTAGCTTCCTCCATCTATCTATATTTATCTATCTATCATCTGTTTATCTCTCTCTAAACCTCTATCTATATGTGAATATATATATATATATATATATATATATATATATTATATATATATATATATTATACTATCTATCTATCTATTTGTATGTCTATTTATTTATGTATCTATCTGTCTAACTATCTATTTATCTTTTAGTTTATCTATTTGTCTAATCTAACCATATCTCTATCTTTATATATATATATATATATATTTGTCTATCTATGTATCTATCTATGGATCTATTTTTCAATCAATTTGTCTATCTGTCTATCTATCTATCTATTATTTGTTTATCTATATGTATAAACGATCTTTTTTCGACCAATCTATAAACTGTCTGTCTATCATTTTATCTATCAATCTTTCTCTCTACTAGCTTTCTATCAATCAATCAATCTATTTATCTATCGTCAATCTATATATCTATATGATTTGTCTATTTATATGTCTATCTTTTTTTCTGTCTATATATCTATATATCTAATTATCTATCTATTT
>JAREIK010000424.1:95709-115709 GCA_029783825.1 Sapria himalayana
TAGAAGTGATATAGACAAATAGAAAATCAGATAGATAGACGAATAGATAAAAGGATAGATAGATGAAAAGATAGATGGATAAATTGACAGATAGACAAACGAATAGATTAATAGATATTATGATAGATACATAGGTAGATAATTAGATAGATAGATAAACATATAGATAGATAGATAAATACATTGTTAAAAAAAATTGATAGACTGATTGATAGACAATTTGATAGATAAATAGATAGACAGATAGATAGATAAATAGATAGACATTTATATAGATAGACAGATTGATAGACAAATAGACAAATAGATAGATAGATATAAAGTTAAAGATATAGATAGATAGATAGATAGACAAATAGATATACAGATAATTAGAAAGATAGATAGGTATATTGATGGATAGACAGATAGATATATAGATATATAGATATATAGATATATAGATAGACAATTAGATAGATAGATAGACATATAAAATGATAGTTAGATAGGTAGTTAGATAGACAAATTGATACATGAATAGATAGATAGATATTTATACAGATTGATAAATAGATTGATCGACAGATAGATAGACTACTAGATAGAGAGATAAATAGACAGATATATAGATAGACAGATTGACAAATAGATATACAAATAGATAGGCAGATAGATAGATAGATAGATAGATAGACAAATAGATAGGTACATAAATAGATAGATGGATAGATAGATAGACATATTGATAGATATACATATAAATAGATAGATAGACAAATAGACATATAGATAGATTTACATTTAGATAGATTGATCGATAGATTGATTGATAGATAGACAAATAGCTAGACTGATAGATATCCAAATAGTAAGTCAGATAAGAAGTTATTTAGATAGACTTATATATAAACACTACAAAAAACCCAAATAGCTAGGGAAATATGACTAGCTAATTGTGCTTATTCCATCTCTAATTTATAATAATGATGGATTTATGATAGAAATTATCCAAAGCTAAAGTGCTGGTCGTAAAATATTAACGAGAGAAAAAAATTTCCTAGCAAATTTTTGAACCACTAGAATTCCTTAGCTAATTATATTTTTACCCTTGCTAATTTTGATCATAATTATTAGTAGAAATTTATATTTTTTGATTGCATATATACAGACAATTTTTTAAATAATTTCGTGATGTAAAAATCCATAGCTATTTTCATTACAAAACTATATCTTTATTTCGATATAGTTTTCATCCCTAATAATTGATACATAGATAGATTGATAGACAAATTGATAGATTGATATATATATATATATATATAAGGATTGATTTATTGATTGATATATAGATTAAAAGATAAATAAAAATATAGATAGATGGACAAATAGATAGTAAGATTTTAAACAAATAGATATATACTTAGATAGATATATAGATAGATAGGTAGGTAGATATATAGATAGAAAGAAAGATTGATATAAAGATAAACAGATTGATAAATAGATAAATGGATAGAAAGAAAGATAAATAGATAGATAAATATATAGACATAATGATAAATAGATATAGATAGACAGATAGACAGTCATATTGACAAACAAATAGACAGATAGATAGAAAGAGAGATAAATAGATAAATAAAAAGATCGATAAATATATAGACACATAGATAGATATACAGATAGATAGATTGATAGATAAATCCATAGATATATAGAAAGATAGACAAATAGATAGACAGACACATAGATAAATAGATGATAGATATACAAATAGACAAACAGATAGGTAGATATATAGACAAGTAGATGAAAGATTAATAGATAGACATATAATCAGACAAATAGTCAGACAGACAGTTAGATAGATACTTAGAAAAAAACATAAAAAGATAGACAGATAGATTGATAGATAGATAGATAGATAGAAAGATAGATTGATTGATTGACAAATAGAAAATCTTAGAAATAGATATAATGTTATATTGATTGATACATAGATAGACAGATAGACATACATATAGACATACATATAAACATACAAATAGATATATGGATAGATAGATTGATAGACAGATAGATAAAAAGAGAGATAGATAGATAGACAGAAAGAAAGATAGATAGACAGATAGATACATGCATACTTAAATAGATAGACATAAAGATAAACAGATAGATAAATAGATTGGTAGACATATTGATAAATATATAGATAGACAGATTGATAGATTGATTGATTGACAAATTGAAATATATATTGCAAGACAGAAAGATAGGCAAATTGATAGAAAGATAGATCGAGAGATAGATATATAGAAAAACAAACAGACAGATAGATAGATGGACAAATAGATAGTAAGATTTTAAACAAATAGATATATACTCAGATAGATATATAGATAGATAGGTAGGTAGATATATAGATAGAAAGAAAGATTGATTGATATAAAGATAAACAGATAGATAGATAGATAGATAAATAAATGGATAGAAAGAAAGATAAATAGATAGATAAATATATAGACATAATGATAAATAGATATAGATATAGATAGAAAGATAGACAGTCATATTGACAAAAAAATAGACATATAGATAGAAAGAGAGATAAATAGATAAATAAAAAGATAGATAAATATATAGACACATAGATAGATATACAGATAGATAGATTGATAGATAAATCCATAGATATATAGAAAGATAGACAAATAGATAGACAGACACATAGATAGATGATAGATATACAAATAGACAAACAGATAGGTAGATATATAAACAAGTATATGAAAGATTAAATAGATAGACATATAATCAGACAAATAGTCAGACAGACAGTTAGATGGATACTTAGACAAAAACATAAAAAGATAGACAGACAAACAAATAGATAGATAGATAGATAGACAGATAGACATACATATAGACATACATATAGACATACATATAGACATACAAATAGATATATAGATAGATTGATTGATAGACAGACAGATAGATAAAAAGAGAGATAGATAGATAGATAGACAGAAAGATAGATAGACAGACAGATACATGCATACATAAATAGATAGACATAAAGATAAACAGATAGATAAATAGATTGATAGACATATTGATAAATATATAGATAGATAGATTGATAGATTGATAGATTGACAGATTGAAATATATATTGCAAGACAGAAAGATAGACAAATTGATAGAAAGATAGATCGAGAGATAGATATATAGAAAGACTGACAAACAGACAGATAGATAGATAGATTGGTAGACACATTGATAAATAGATTGATATATAGATTGATAGACAAATTGATTGACAAATTAAAAGATATATTGCAAGACAGAAAGATAGACAAATTTATAGAAGGATAGATGGAGAGATAGATATATAGATAGATAGACAAACAGATTGATTGATTGATTAATTAATTGATTAATTGATTGATTGATAGATAGACATATATAGAGTTAGATAGAGAGACAGATAGATAGATAAATAGAAATATAGACTAACAAATCTATAGACAAATAAATAGATAGATAGACAGACAAATAGATAGACAAATAAATTGATAGATAAATAGATAGATATATAGATATATAGACATGTATATAGATAAATAGATAGATAGATAAATATACAAATAGATATGTAGATAGATAGATCGATAGACAAATAGATAAGAAAATATATAGATATATGGATAGATAGGTAGATAATTTGACAGATATATAGATATATAGATAGATAGATAGACAGAGAGTTCTACAAATATATAGATAGGTAGATAGATAGATAGTTAGATAGATAAATAGAATGATACATAGATAAATAGATTGATAGATAAACAAAAAGTTAGATAAAAAGACAAATATATAGATAGATAGATAGATATAAAAATAGTTAGATAGATTTTTAGATATATAGATAAATAGTTAAACTTATAGATAGACATATCGATAGACAGATAGATAGTTAAATAATTAAATAGATAAATAGATAAACAAATATATAGATAAATAGTTATACATATAGATAATTATGTAGACACGTGGATAGATAGATAGATAAATATATAGGTAGATAGATAGATAGGTACACAGATAGTTAGATAGACAGATAGATGGACATATAGAATGATAAATAGACATAAAGATAGATTGACAGATATATAGTCGATAGATAGACACAGATAGATAGATAGATAGACATATAGATAAACACATAGATAGATAAGTAGATAGATAGATAGATAGACAGATAGATAGATACATAGATAGATATAAAGATAGACAGACAAATAGACAGAATGAGAGATTGACAGATAGATAGTATATAGACAAATAGATAGATAGAGAGATAGACACACAGATAGACATATAGATATATAGACATATAGACAGATAGATAGATAGACTGAGAGATAAACAGATAGACAAATAGATAGTCATATAGATAAAAATATAGATAGACATACAGACAAATAGAAAGATAGTTAGATATATAGTTATATAGATAGACATATTGATATGTAGATCGATAGATAGATATTTAGGTATACATTTATATAAAAAGTTAAAAGATAGATAGACAAAAACTTAGATAGATTGATAGACATATATATAGATAGAAAAATAGAGAGATAGTAAGACATATTGACATACAAATAGATAGACATATAAATTGACAAATAGATAGCTAGACATATAAATAATAAACATACGGATAGAAAGATATATTGATAGAAAGATAGACATATAGATAGATGGAAAAATATATAAAATGATAGATAGATAGATATAAATAAAGATAGAGAGACAGATTGATTGATTGATTAATAAATAGATAGGTTGATAGACAGATAGATAGAAAGATAGATAGAGATATAGAAAGATAGATAGAGATATAGAAAGATAGATTAGTAGTCTAATATACAGATAGACTCACAAATGAATAGTCATATAGATAGATAGACACACAAATAGATAGACATATAGATAGATAGAAAGACATATAGATAGATTAATAAATAGATAGACACACAGATATACAAATATAAAGATAGACAATTTGATAGATTCTTAGATAAATAGGTATAAAAAAAGATAGATTGATATACAAATAGACAGACAGATATAAAGACAAAGATAAAGATAGATAAATAGATGGATTGATATACTGATAGAGAGATCGATAGATAGATGGATAGATAGATTGTTAAAAAGTTTGATAGATAGGCCGATATATAAAAGAATAAATTGATAGATAAATAGATGGATATAGTTAGATAGAAAAATAGGTAGATAGATAAAAAATATATAGATAGACTATTAAATAGAGAAATAGATAAATAGATAGCAAGATAGATAGGTAGATAAATAAATAAACATATAGATTATAGACAAATAGATAAATATATAGATATATTAATAGATGACAGACAGATTGATTAATAGATCTATAGATATATATATATATATATATATATAAATAGTCAAAAAGATATGAAGATAATTACAGAAAGATAGACACATGGATATCTATACAAATAGATAAATAGATATATAGTTATGTTGGTAGATAGATAGACAAATAGATAGATAAAACAAAAAATATATAAATATATAGATAAAAATATATATAGATAGATAGATAGAGAAATTGATAAAGAGATGATAGCCATATACATAAACAAATAGTTAGATAAATTGATTGATTGATAGATAAATAGACAGATAAATGATAGATAGATTGATTGATAGAAAGATTCTGAATAGATAGATAGATATACAAACAAATAAATAGATAGATAGATAAAAAGATAGAAAGATAAATAGAAAGATACATAGACAGTTAGTTAAATAGATAGATTGATAGATAAATAGACAAATAATTTGATATTTTGATTGACATATAGATAGATAAATAGATAGAGAGATAGATACATAGATAGAATGATAGATAGATAGATAGACAAAAAGATAGATGGATAAACAAAAAGATAGCCAGATAGATCTTCCGGATAGATAGTCAGAGAAATAGAAATAGAAATAGATAGATAGATAGACATATATATAGATTGATAGATAGGTGAATATATAGATGGATAGATAGACTTATAGTTAGAGGATAGATAGTTGGAGAGATATATAGATAAATATATAGATTGATGTCTAGACAAATAGATAGAAAGATGCACAGAAATTTAGACAGCAGACAGATAGATAGCTAGATAAATAGTTATATATATATATATAGACAAATAGAAAGATAGATTTGATAGACTGATAGATATAATGATAATTAGATAATCAAAAAGATAAATAGATGGACAATTATGCAGATAGATAGATAGACAGATAGATAGATAAATAGATAGATAGATAGATAGACAGACAGATAGATAGATAGACAAGTAGACAGAAAGATACGAAAATAGATAGATTGACAAATAGATAGATAAAGATATAGATAGACAGATAGATAATCAGATAGATAAATAAATTTATAGACAAATATATAGAAATATAGTTAGACATATTGATATATAGATGGATATTCACATAGTTAAACTGATAGATTGACATATTGATAGACAGATAGTCAGGTAAATATATAAACAAATAGATAATAGAAAGATAGACATAAAGATATACAAATTATTAAAAAAATAAATCGATAATTATATTGATAGATAGATAGATAGATAGATAGATAAATAAATAGATAGATAGATTTATTGATTGATTGACACATCTACGGATAGAAATATATGCAAATTGATAAACACATATATAGACAAATAGATAAACAGATAAACAAGATGATAGATAGATATACAGACAGATAGATTGACAGATAAAGAGGCATCATAGACATATATATAGACATGAAAATTGATAGACACATAGATAGACTAATAGATAAATAAATAGACAAATAGATAAACCGTCAGATAGACATCTAAATATACAAATAGATAGGTAGATAGATAGATAGATAGATACATAGATAGACTGATTGATAGACAGATATATAGATAAATAGATAGATAAATAGATAAATAGATAGATAGTATTAAAAATAAATAGAGAGATAGACAGACAGATAGATAGACATATAGATAGACATATAGATAGATAGTTAGATAGACATAAAGATTAACATATAAATTGATATTACTATATATGTAATTTATTCTTTGATAATCTTTTTGTATAACCAAATATTTCTGTTTTAATTTTTTCATGTAAGTGTAATAAAGGAAATATTAAGAGGCTAGGGATGCAGTAGGAGCACAATAACAGAGGTCCCGCTCCGGTTAAATGCACCGAAATAATATTTTAATTATAAATGTTTGTAATTTTAATTTCGGGTGGTTGTTTTTTGGACCCGGCAAACTGTTCATCATCTCTCTCTCTTCTCTCTTTGTGATTTATCATGACTGTTAAGTGCTGCATACTATAAGACTATATTTTGGTTGGTTTAATATGTAATACATAAGTATTTTCTGGTGGATGTAGCTAGTCATACTGAGCGACTAGCCTACCACATTAATTTTGGTGTTTATTTCACATTTTTGAATCTGTCATGGTCGGTTGCTCGATTGGATATATATATATTGTTTGTTTTCTATTGTTTCTGTTGTTTCTGTATCTTAATATTAGTACTTTAGAAGCGCAATTGCCCAACAGATATATATATATATATATATATATATATATATATATATATATATATATATATAGACAGATAGACAAACAAAAATGTCGTCTTATGAATAGATAGATAAAGAGATAGATATATAGATATTTAGATAGATAAATAGATAAATAGATAGACTAATACATAGATAGATAGACAGATAGACAAATAGCCATATATATATACAGACAGATAGATAGATAGATAGACAGAGACAGATAGATAGACAAATAGATAGATAGATAGACAGAGACAGATAGATAGACAAATAGATAGATAGATAGACAGATAGATAGGTAAATAGAAGCATGGATAGAAATATATATATATATATATAGAAAAATAGATAAAGAGATAGATAGACAGATTGATAAACATATAGATATATTAATAGACGGACATATAGATATATAGATAGTCAGACATATAGACAAACATATAAATAGATATATATATATATATATATATATATATATATATATATACAAACTTATAGATAGACATATAGACAAACATAAATATTGTTTGATAAAAAGATAGATAGATAGACAAATAGATAAACTGATAGGCAGTTATATTGATAGATAGATAGATAGTTAGTAAAATATATATACAGATAAATAAATAAATAGATAGAGATACAGATAGACAAATAAAAAATAGATATATAGACAAATATATAGATAGATAGACAAATAAGTAGATAGATAGATAGATAGACAAATAGATAGGCAGAATATTAACAGATAGAAAAATAGAAAGATAGATAGAAAGATATATAGATAGAAAAATATAAAGACAAATAGAAACAAAGATATAAAGATACATAGATAGACAGATAGATGGATGGATGGATAGTTAGAGAGACGGATAGAAAGATGGAAAGCTAGATGGATAGATAGTTGGATAGATAGCACTACAAGAAAAATCGTAAATAGCTAAAGAATATTCCTTAGCTAAATGAAAGTTTTTGTTCGCTAAATGAGATATAACGATGGGTTAATGATCGAACCTTTTCCAATCTAAAGTGTCCGTCACTAAAAATTAACAAGGGAAAGACTCCTTAGCTAAAGAATTTTAGCGACCGAAAATTTACTAGCTAAAATATGGATTTCTCTAGCTAAATTAGCAAGGAAAAATTCCCTATTTAAATTAGCAAAGGAAAAATCCCTATCTATTTTCATTCCAAAACTATTTTCACAATTTATTTTTTTTCATAAAATTAATTAAATAATTTAATATTTTTTTATTAAATTGAAAAAAAAAATAGAAACTATAAATGATAATTTATAATTAACAAAAAATAAAACCATTTAATAAATTATTTTGATACAATATTTTACATCTTATTCATTAATATTACAAAAATATAACAAAATTTTATTACATCTTATTCATCAATGTTTCTACATGACAGTGCTTTCTCTCCCTTAGCTCCTCCGATCATCATCTTTCTGCTACGACAAAGCTGTCAGAGTCATCGATCAGGATGCATCATGTCTAGTAAAAAATTTTCTCACTTATACAAGCTTCGTATGAGGAACAATACGGTACCACGTCTCTATGAAATTTAAACCAGTTAATAAAATCAAAATATATAATTAAAAAATGGTATATTTTAATAAATATATAATATTATTGTATATATGACATATATACTACAGTGTATATGTACATATATACTAGCATTTCGCTAGTTACATATATTACTGCAATATATGTACATATAAACTAATGTATTATATGTACATATATATTGAGTATATATATACTTAGTATATATGTACAAATGATACTATAGTAGTATATGTACATATACTGAGTATATACATATGTACATATAGAGTATATATGTACGTATATACCGAGTATATATGTACGTATATACCACATTTGTTGCTGCTATTGCTATTGCTGATAATAAAATTGGGGCGGGTGATGATGCTCTACTGATGGACTTCCCTGCCAACCACTCATTTTGAGATTGAGCGAGTTTTTGATAAGACGGTGAGTTGTTGCTCCCAAAATGGGACCCGATATTCCTCCTAGCACTCGCAGCTGGTAAAAATGAAGTAATGTTACATTTTTCCTTTCGATTGATTATAGTTTTGTGAAATCTAATGAAATTACATGCCACTACATGAGCATCATCATCATCCTAAGACCTGGTATAATTATAACCAATCATTACAGAATCTACAGCATGAAAACTTATTTCCTCATACATACGCTTTGTACCAAGTGATAATTGCATATTTACACAATTACTAAAAGATTTAATAACAACCTCTATCTACTTGACTAGCCTGGACCAGAAATATCTTCATGCCACAGCCTTAGGGAAGGTCTAATATCAATGGCTTTTATGACTTGCATCAGTAAACAATGCATGATGATGACCAAACTAGCCCTAGCAATTATATATTCAAACGTGTGTGTGTGTGTGTGTAAATGGGTGTGCATGTATGACAATATATACATGTCTACAAATAAATATATGCACCCACTTACGTATATACTTGGTATATACATACATATATACCAAGTATATATGTACATATAAATATAATCACATAGCCTCTGATCACTACCAGAAAATATCAATTTAGCTAGAGAATTTTAGATAGGGATCAATCCCTAGCTAAAATGCAAGGGATTAGCTAGGGAATAGTAAGAGATTTATGATTTTTCTTTTAAAAAATAGCAACGTATTAGCAAGGGAAAATTTTTCATAAATTCTACTCAAAAAAAGCTAGGATTTTAGTGTAGGATTTAGCGACTGAAAATTTTCGTAACTTCTGCTCAAGAAAAGTGGGGATTTTAGCGATGGATTTAGCGACAGCTTTTCCCTTGCTAATAAAATCCTTGATTTAGTGATGGATTTGGGCAAAAAATTTTCCATTGCTAATAAAATCCTTGATTTTGCGATGGGTTATCCCTTGCTAATAAAATCTTTGATTAAGTGATAGATTTAGCAACGAATTTTTCCTTGCTAATAAAATCTTTGATTTGGCAACAAATTTAGCGAGGGATTTTTCCTTGCTAATAAAATTCTTGATTTAGTGAAGGATTTAGTTACAAATTTTCTCTTGCTAATAAAATCCTTGATTTATCTACAGATTTAGTGATTGATTTTTCCTAACTAATAAAAATAGTAATTTAGCTATGGATTTAGCGATGAATTTTTTCTAGCTAATAAAATCCTTATTTTAGCTACGGATTTAGCGAACGAATATCCCTAGCTAATAAAATCCATAAATTAGTGATGGATTTAGCGACGGAATTTTCCTAGAAAATAAAATCCTTAATTTTGCGATGAATTTACCTACAGAATTTCTCTAGCTAATTATTAGTGAAGAATTTTTACTAGCTAATTAGATCCCGATATAATCTGCCACTAATATTTTCATAATTTCTGTCCAAAAAAAACGGAGATTTTAGTGAAGGAATTTCCCTAAATAATTATTCACGATGGATTTTCCATAGCTAATTTAAATCCGTCACTAAATAATTATCTGAATTTATTTTTTTATTAGTTTATATGCAATTAGAATTGATAATTCTTTAAATATTTTTTTTTTCAAAATATATGCATTTAGCTAGGAATTTTTTTTTAGCTATTTGGGTTAGTTATAAAATCTCTTGCTAATCTTTAATGATATTTTTTAAGCATTATTTATTTTAATATTTTATAAAATTTTCTATATTAAAGGTATGTTATGGTCTATATATGAGTGATCCTTGAATTACACAATCTTCTCATATAATAATTTAAATTCGATATTATAAAAAATAATAAATATATAAATACTAATAAAAATTTATATTAAATATGATTAAAATAATATTTTTTGATTATTATTTAATTAAAATATTATTCTTAATTTTATCTTAAATATTTATTTATGATATTTAAATATTTGTATTACAAAACATTATATAATTTATTATATAATTATAATATTTATAAAATATTTTAATTAATAAATAAAAATTACAACTAATAAAAAACTAAAATAAATAATTGTTTGATTAAAAAATTTATAAAATTATATGAATAAACGAATAAATAAGTAAATATTTATAAAAATAAAAGTATAAAATAATATTTTTATCATTTTATGAATTTTTAAAAATTATAATGACTAAAAGTTTTAAAATTTTTAAATTATAAAAAATAATTTTTAATTTTTCATAAAATTTAAAAGAAAAAAAGTTGATGATTTAAAAAATTAATATTTTAGTGTGGTTATTAAATGAACACTTCAAAAATTAAAATTTATAATAATTAAAATATTCAAATTATATGCTTTTATAATTATTTCATATTATATTAAAAAAAATAAATTGAATTCTTATAAATTTATACCCATATAATATATATATATTTTTGTGTGTGTGTGTGTGTGTGTGAATACTTTATTATTATATAATATTATTTTATTTATATATTAAATAACTTCATTTATGGTTAAATAGAGATCTATTTCTATTATTTTATTTAAATAATTTATTTTTTATAATTTTCTTTGTCTTATTTTTTTATATTTTATTTTATAACAGTTGAGTATATATATATGGTTTCATAAAAATGCTTTTTATCAAAAAAAAAGCCCACACTCCAAACGGTGCATTTAATGGTAGCAATAACAATGTTTTAGGGTTCTCATCGGAGATCTACAATGTCATAGCTTATGGTGGTGTTCATATAGACATGAGAACAATGCTTGTAGATTGGGCTCCCACCTGCAGGCTCTCCGTGTGGGTGAAACCCCCTTTGCTGGCAATTTCGCATCCTGGACACTCCGGTAGGCTCATATAGGTAAAAGATGTTGTGTGGACTAGATTCATCAGTGGGGGCCATAACAACTGCTATTGCTTCTGGCAACATAAACTGATACGAGTAATGAGTGTGCAGATCAACTGATGACATGAAGCAACTCTACGATGGATGCGTATGAATCCAACCAAGAGGAAAGAGTATTCACCCAAGCTACTCTAAATGGATTTGGATGTGGTTCTACTTTCAGGTTTAATAATTTAACAGCATCCTTAGAAACCACATTCATTGAACTACCCCCATCAATCACTAACTTACATTTCTTATCTCCACTCTGTATGACTGTGTGAAAATTACTAGTGCGCTTCCAATGATCATTATCTACAGTTGTGGATAACACACATCGAACCACATTAACACATGCATCTTCATCACAATTTTTATGAGGATCATCTTCATCACCAGAATAATCTAAATGATCAATAATTTGGTCTTTCTCATTTTCCAAAATACTCTGTTCAACATCTAATGCTAATGCACGTTGGGGACAACGAGACGCAATATGACCCTTATGATGACACTTATGATAGACAATCGATGAATTACTAGCCTTAGACTCAATAGGAGAAGTAACAGGAAGAGAGTTATGTAAACTAGACTCTTTGTTCCTAAGGTTATTAGGCATAGTATTACCGGTTGATGACTTGGACTGTGACTGACCTAGGTGTGCAAATGAGTAAGGTCTATTGAACTTCTCGACTTCTAAGGCTTTTTGGTATGCATCCTCTACAGTGTGTGGAGCATGCGATCTAACCATTCGTTGAATGTCAAACCGGAGACCATTAACAAAGCGAGTACAGACAGCAAAGTGGTCCTCAGCATGGAACTCACTACACCTAAGTCTAGCTTCCTCAAATTTAGCAGAATATTCAGCTACACTAAGAGTCATTTGTTTTAGATTAATCATGGTGGAGAACAATTGACTCTTATATGATGGAGGAATGTACTTGTCTTGCAACTTTGCTTTCATAACAGCCCATTGGGTGATAGGTGGTTCACCCAGACGAAGCATGTCTTGCAACAGATTCTGCCAGTACATCTTAGCTGAATTGGTTAATTTCATTTTAGCAAACCGAACCCGTTCACTATCAATCATTTCATACCAATCAAAATATTCCTCAATAGCAACTAACCAATCAGAGAAAACATTAGGATCCATCCTACCATCAAATTCAGGAGCACTAACCTTAACTTTTTTTGTGATGTCCCTTGGAGGTTGTCTACCCTGTCTATCCTGATCTCTACCCCAAACACCATTAATCCTAGGCTGGTATCGCTGAGGAGCGACATTTTCTCTCACTGGATTTGGTGGGTAAGTTTGCCTTGGTGGTTAGTAATCTAATGGGAAGTTGACATTAGCAGGTTGAAATCGATCACCTAAGTTAAACTGAGAGTCTCCTGTTGTAGGTAACCTTGTGTGAGGTTGAGCAATTGGATGACTACTCGAGTTCATTTTACCCAAATTGTCATGCAAACCATTTACGAATTCATCAGATTGATGTGAACCTCTAGAAGGACTTAAACCCCTAGTGTGTGGTGAACCGACGAGTTTCCTAACAGTTTCATTGACATAGTCACCTATCTCATGTTTACCCAGATGTGTTAAAAGCAAGTCCATTTTTTTATTTATTGCATGAGTTTGTTGTTCGAGGGCCGATTGACGTTGAGTCAATTGACCACACATGGAATTTAAATTACCTACCGATGCAGTGACAGAATCAAATTGTGCGTTGTTGGCATCATGATGACGGGTAATACAAACTAGACTATCATTCAGATCTTGAGATAAGGCTTGTAGTCTTAAATCAAAATTGTTGAGTTTCTCAATTGGATCATTTGGGTTAGGTGAAGAAGAAGATGCAACAAAATCACTTTTGGTGGCTGACATGCTGAGACAGAATCTAAATTTCCACTTAGTAAAGAAATTTATAAACTATATGTTAATGCAGCAAACACAAATCAAAAATGTAATGTGATTATATATCACAGAGTGCACGAGTCACGAAAGAATAACTAAAAATAATAATAATAATAATTTTTTTTAAAGACTCTTTATGCTCTATCAAAGAAACTGAGACCTAAAACAATCAAACAAAATATGCTTAAATATACGAATAGTAACTGAGTTTTCAAAGTAAAAAAAAATATACCCGTTGAAGAACCTTTAGAACGCCTACAATTCCTTAGCGTGGTGGCAAGGGAATCCCTTATCAGGATTTTGGGTTTTGTTGTTGTCGTAATGAGCTACCAATAGGGTGGTTGGTGAGAGATCTGTGGCGGCAGCGATGGATTTCCGGGTGGTTAGGCGGGTGTGGATGTGAAATTGAAACAAATAGAGATAACTCGATCTCGGATCGAAGTTAGCCTCTGATACCAAACTGACGTAGCTCGGCTACGAAGAATAATAAAATAAAACAAAAAGAATGCAAATAAAAGAAATTGAATGAAATTCTCAAGTTTTCAATAATAATCAAGTGTTCCCAAAAACAATAACCTAAGGTGCTATTTATAAGCACAAATAAAATCCTAATAGATAAATCCAAACGGATAAATTCAAATATCTTAATAGATAAATCCAAAAGCACTAAAGGATAAATCCAAAAATAAAATTAAATAAAAATTAATAGTAATAAAATTCATCATTGGACTTGGGCTTCCTCTCTCGTTTAGGTCCATATAAGGGCCTACTCCATGCCCCATCAGTTGTTTGGATTTATGAACAATTTATAAGCACTTATAGCCTACGTCAGTTTGCCCATCATTGGACTTGGGCTTCCTCTCTCGTTTATAAGCACAAATGGAGTAGGCCATTTATTTTAATCATGCCCCATCAGTTGGAGTATCTTGGAAAAAAAATAATAGGATTGTATTATTAAAATATGAGTGGTTTGATCCTACACGAAATGCGGGTACAAATATTCATTCGTATTATAGGCTAGTGAATGTTAATCATAAACAGAGATTTAATCAATATGAGCCATTTATTGTGGGAGTTCAAGCCACTCAAGTATATTATTGTACATATCTGAGTTTATCTCGTGATAAGTGTGACTGGTGGGCCATTTGAAAATTCAAAGCTCGATCAAATTTTGAAGTACCAACATCTCAACAATGAAGTGAAAACTTAGCTATTGCACTAGCATTTCAAGAAAATGACATAAATAATATTGAGCCTGTGCATGTAGATGAAGATCTAGAAAACTTATGTGACTCATATGGTGGCCTAATAAAAATTGAAGATGATCATTTTCTATCTAAAAATGAGTTGGAACTTCCATCATAATCAGATGAAATGTCAGAAGATCCATTAGAAGATGATAGTGATGCCGATAATTAAACTGTTATAATTGTATTAGAATATTATAGTTTCAAAGACATTCTATATTTTGTTTCAATCCATTATTGTGTGTTATTTTTAAATGCATGGTTGTTCATCATACAATATCAATTTATGTTTTCATTATAACTCTATTATTTGTTCAATGTTTTTACTTTTGTACAGTAGATGGCGCATAAAAAAAATGGGTGTGGTGGAGGTGTACGTGGATGGATACATGGATGAGATTCATCATGTATTTTATGTCATACTGTATAGTTAGTATCATCTCATACCCACCGTATCCAAAATTCAACATCATCATCACCATCATTGACACCTTTACCATCACATTTATCAGATATAAGGCCCCCATCCATTGTCCTTCATACACACACTTTTGATCCATCACCATCATTTACACCACATTTTACATAATCAGTTGTTGCCTCATTTACTACACCATTGACATCATCAAATGTTGTCGCTTTCTCTCCAGGCTGTGCTATGTTAGTAAAAGAGATTGTGGGTGGGAGGTATAAGAAATATGTAAATATCACTTAAATAAAAAATTACAATGTTCCTGTTAGTGGTTTTGTTTTTATATATAGTTATGAATTTCTTGTTTTCAATGTTAATTGATTATTTTTATAGTTTCATTCCATTTACAAGTGTTCGGCTATAATTACAAAGTCATTCAAGAAAATAGATGATTCATAAGCATTCTCATGGAAGAAAGTTTCTGAATCAACAAAAGAAACTAACTTTTATGACTTTCAGGTAAAACAAAGAAACAAAAGCATTAAAAATTAATTTTCTAATTAGATAACTATTATGTTGATTAATATTCAAGCATAAAAGAAGTATGTCATTGTTATTAATATATTTTTTTTTGCAAATTTTCTATATATAGAATCAGTGTAAATGGGTAGCCCAATTTGATGGATAGATAAAGTCATTGTGAGAGAGCAAATCTGCCAAATGATACTCAAATTTTGTCCATAAATTAAAGATTCTAAAAGATTGGCCTAAATTAATACCTGAGGATGAGTGGCCCGATTGGCTTAAGTAATGGGAGAGCCAAAAGTGAAAAAAAAAATCAGAGATATCCAACAAAAACTGAAGGACTGAGGTAGCTAGACCTAGTACATGAATGTCTCACCATATAGGTGGGTTAAAGTTTAGCATTGAGCATTGAGCATGCTCGAGATTTGATACAATTTATAACTTTAAACCATTTATATATTTCGCAATTTGCCTAATAGTCCAAATAATTCAAATATTTGCTTGTTTTTACAATTAATGCTAAAATTTTTCAGCATATATTATTTTTTGACTTAATAAATACATACTTTAGGCCGGAGAATTTGTTAAAGATCCCAATTTTTATAAGATTTTCAAGATGATGCATGTGAATAAAGTAGATGGGTAGTTTGTTGATAACAAGGCTCAGATGATTGCTATAAATAATCTATTATATTAATAAACTTTTGAATACTATAGTAAATTTTCAAAGTTGTGTGGAATAAAAAATATTTGATTTATTTTATTTATATCTAGCACAATATTTTATTATATTTTATCATAGGACTTCGTGGAGGAATGTATGATAGCTAATTCTCAGCCAGTTGAGAGTTCTATATAAAAACAACCAAATAACTATGATCGTATATATTTGGAGACCATAGAATGTTAGAAGAAGCAACAAATGTATGACATCAGCTCAAAGGGTGTGTGTTTTGAAGTCATGCTTCTAGTTCCTTTTTCACAATAATGATGGATGAGGTGGTCGAATAGCAAGTAATTGAAACAAATGAATATTTTGTATATATGGAGAGTGAAATGAAAGAGAAGGATTAGTAGATTATTCTTTTGAAGGAAGAAATGCAGGAAATGAATGAAGTGAATGATGAGATGAAAAAATTATGAATGCAATGCAATAGTAGATGTCCTATATGGAGTCACAGTTAGCAGCATTGATGCAATAGATATCATATCGAGTTCCAGCAGAGAAATCACGTAGGAGAAGCTAGCACAAATGCACCAACTAATGATAAGGAAGAAAATTTAGTTTTAAATGATTATATACCTATGATATATATTTTTTAACTATGTAACTATTGTATCAAAATAATATCAAAAATACTTTTTCTTTTATTTAATTATAAAAAATGGTTTATAGTATATGTTCTTATTCAATTTAATGTAAACATTTTAAAAATGTAATTACCATTTTTTGTAAAAAAAATAAAATTATGAAAGTAGTTTTGGAATGAAAATAGCTAGGAATTATTCCCTCCCTAATTTAGCTATGAAATTTTCTGTATATATTTAGTCAAAAGATATTAATTACTACCTTTAATAATGATCAAAATTAACAAGAAAAAAAATATAATTAGCTAGAGAATTTCAGTCATTCAAAAATTTGCTAGGGAATTTTTCTTTCTATAATTTTTTGCGATGAGTACATTAGCTTTGGATAAATTTCAAAGAAAATCCATCGCTATTCTATTTTAGAAATGAAATATTTTATAATAGCTAGAAAAATTATTTTAGCTATTATGTCGCTATATCTTTCTATCTGTTTGTAAATTTGTCGATCTAACAGTTGTCTATCTGTTAATTTATCTGTCTGTCTATCTATCTATCTGTTAATATATATATATATATATATATATATATATATATATATATATATATATATATATATATATATATATATATATATATATATATATATATATATCTGTCTATCTATCTGTGAATTAATCAATCTATCTATTCTATTAATCTCTATATCAATAAGTCGATGTATCTATGTATCTATCTATCTATGTATATATCTATCTATCTATCAATTTGTATGTCTATCTATCTATCTATATGTCTATCTATTTGTCTATCTATATGTATATCTATCTATCTGTTAATCTATCTATCTATCGAACTATCTATCTAACAGTCAAATCTATCCGTATAACTAACTCTTTAGTAATCTATCTATTTATCTATCAATCTATTTGTCTAATTATCTGTCAATTTATCTAACTATCTATCAATCTACCTATCTAACTATATGTCTATCTATATGCCTATCAATCTATATATATATATATATATATATGTCTATCTCTCTATCTATCAATCTGTCGATCTAACTATTGATCTATCCATCTAGTTATTTATCTATCTATCTATCTATATATTTTTCTGACTATCCATTTATTTGTCCTTCTATCTATCCCACAATCTATCCATTTTTCTATCAATCTTTCTATCCATCGATCTATCTATTTATTTATCCATCTATAAATCTAAATATCAATTTGTATATATATCTGTCTATCTATCAATCAATTTGTCTATCAATATGTATATCAATATTTCTATCTTTAAGTTTATCAATCTGTCAATCAATCAATCTATCTATCTATCTATTTATGTATCTATATACCTATTTGTCTATCTATCTATCTATTTATCTATCTGTCAATCTTTCTTTCTGTCTATCAATCTGTCTATCAATTTGTCTATCTATCTATTTATTTATCTTTTAATCTTTATATCTATCTATCTATCTGTCTATTTATCTATCTATCTCTCTATCTATTTGTCAATCTATCTGCCTATATAACTATCTAACTATCTATATATCTATCGAGCGATCTATCTATCTATCTATTGATTTTTCTATCAATCAATCTATCTATTTGCAAATGTATCGATCTAACTTTCTATCTATCTATCTATATATATGTTTATTTGTCCATCTATATGTCTATCTATCTCTCTATCTATCTATTTATCTATTTATATATCTATTTGTGTATCTATCTATCTATTTGTCTATCTATCTATCTATCTATCTTTTGATCTATCTATCTTTTGATATATATGTATATTTATCTATATATCTATCTCTCTATCTATCTTTCTATCTATCTATCTTTTTATCTATCTGTCTATTTATCTATTTATCTATGTCTGTATGTATGTTTGTCTATCTATCTGCCTATGTATATATTTATTTTTCAAATTATTTGTCTATTTATCTATCTATATATCTGTATGTCTGTCTATCTAATTGTCGAATTAATTGTCTATCTACCTATCTATCTATCGTTTTATCTATCCGCATATTTATCTGACTA
>JAREIK010000425.1:0-19174 GCA_029783825.1 Sapria himalayana
TAGATAGATAGATGACAGATTTATACATTGATTGATAGACACATAAATAAATAGATACATAGATAGATATATAAAGAAAATGATATGTATTTGGATAGATAGATTGATAGACTTATTGTTAGATAGATAGATAAAAATTGATATAAAGATAGATAGTAGATAAATAGATATTAGATACAGAGAAAATTAATATACAAATAGATAGACATATAGATAAAAAGTAGAAAGATATAATGATAGTGAGATAGATAGACAAATAGATAGATAGAATTATAGGTAGAAATCTAGACAGATAGAATTATAGAAAGATATACAGACAGACAGACATATATATAGAGAGATAGACAGATAGATAGACAAATAAAGAAATAGATAGTTAGTTAGTTAGTTAGAAATATAGAAAGATAGATAGATAAAAAATAGATCATTAGATAGTAAGATAGATAGATAGATAAAAAGATAGATAGACAGATAGATAGAAAGATAGATAGACATAAAGTTAGATAGAGATAGAGATTCTGATTGATAGTTAGATAGATAGATATACAGATAAATAGATAGATAGACATATAATAAACATATAGATAGAGAGATAAATAAATAGATAGAAGTTAGATAGATAGATAATTATATAAAAAGAAAGAAAGATAGATAAATAGCTAGTTATACAGATAGATAAATAGATAGATAAATAGAAAGAAAGAAAGATACATATATAGATGATTAGATAGTAGATAGATATAATGATAGATACTAGAGAAATAGATAAATTGATAAATAGATAAATTGATAAATAGATAAATAGATAAATAGACAAATAGACAAATAGATTGATATATACATAGATAGATAAACATATAGTTCGATATATAAATAGATATATTATTAGACAAATAGGATAATAGAAAGATAGAAAGACATATAGATAGTTAGACAAATAGCAAAATAAATAGTTAGACAAAAAGATATAGAGATGGATATATAAACAAATGGGTAAACATTTAGATAGACATATAGATAGATAGATTTATAGACTAAGAGAGAGATAGATTGATATAAAAATAGAAAGATAGATAGATAGTTAGATAGCATGATAGAGAGATATATAAATAGATACATTTATAGATAAATAGATACTTAGATAGAAAGATATAGATCGTGACACAGATTGACATATAGAAAGAATGATAGATTGATAAAGAGATAGATTGATCAACAAACATACAGATAAATTGATACATACATAGAAAGATAGAAAATGAATGAAAGAAATATAGATAGATAGATTGAAAGATATATTATAGATAAATAAATGGATAAATAGATAAACAGATAGATAGATAGATAGACATATAGATAGATAGAATATAGATTAGATAATAGATAGATAAATAGATAGATAAAAGTTATTCAAATATATATATAGATAGCTAGACCAATAGATTATTGATTGATAACATTTTGATAGATAGAATTATAGACAGATCGATAGTCAAATAGATAAATAGATAGGTAGATAGACCAATAAATTGATAGATATATAAATAGATATAGATATATAGATAGAAAAACAAAAAGATTGACATATAGATAGATAGATAGACAAATTGATTGATTAATTGTTAGAGATATAGATAGTATAGATAGATAGACATCTAGATAGACAAATTGAAAGACAGATAGATAGGTAGACAGACTGACAAATAGATAGATAGACAGACAGATAGATAGATAGACAGAAGACAAATAGTTAGTTAGTTAGATAGACAAATGATTTACAGATAGATTGACATATAGATTTAAAAATAGATAGATAGATAGATAGATCGATCGACAAAAATATAGAAAATTTATAGATAGATAAATAGATAGACAAATAGATAGATAAATAGACAATTTATGAGAGATAGATATATAGATAATAAATTGACATCTAGATAGACAAATATAAATATAGATAGATACATAGATACATAGATCGATAGAGAAATATATAGACAAATAGATAAATAGACAAATAAATAGATAGATAGATAGACAGAGAGATAACTAGATATAAGATAGATAGATAGACGAATAGATAGATAGATAAATAAATAGATAGATAGATACAAATATAGAAAGAATGATATACGGATAAAAAGAAAAATAAATTGATTGAAAGATAAATTGATAGAAATATTGATAGAAAGATATATAGATAGATGCATTGATTCAAAGATTGATTGACAGATCAATAGTTAGATTGATATATATATTGATACAAATATTTATAGAGAGATTGATTGATTGATTGACAGATAGATAGATATATAGATTTATAGCCAGATAAATAGATAGATAGATTGACATGTTGTTAGATAGATAGATAGATGAATATATAGATCCAAAAATACATAGCCCATAGATAGACAAATAGATAGATAGAGAAAAAATAGAAAGATAGATAGATACATAGATAGAGAATTAATATATAATTAGATAGACATCTAAATAGACAAATAGATTGTCAAATAGATAGATTGAAATAAAAAAAATAGATGGATAAAAAGATATTTCGATAGATCAATAGATAGATAGACTAATAAACTGATAGATTGACAGACAAATAGATAGATAGATAGCTACATATATAAATAGATCGACATATAGATAGATAGATAGATAGACATATAGATAGATATATAGAGATATTGATAAATATATAGATTACAAATCAAAAGAAAAATGGATAGATTGAAATATTGATTAATTGAAAAATTAAAAGATAATTTGTTAAATTAACAAATATTTACATAGATTGATAGATAGACAAAAAGATAGACAAATAGATAGATAGATAGATAAGCAGGTAGAAACTTAAATTGATAGAATAATAGATTGATAATTAAATAGATAAATAGATAAATAGATAGGCTTATCGAAAGATAGCTAGTTAGACAGACAGATAGACAAATAGATAGATAGATGAATACACAAATAGATAGACAGATAGATAGGAAAATAGATAGATAGATAGACATATAGATAGACAAATAGATGGACATTTCAATAAAATATTGAAAGATATATAGATAGATAGATAGACATATTGATAGATAAAAAATAAATAGATAACTAGATAGATACATAAATAGTTTGAGAGATAGATAGATAGATAGAGAGATATAATGACATATAAATAGATAGAAAATAAAAAGATAGATAGAGAGAAATTGATAGACAAATAGGTAGATAGAATAAAATACTGATATATAAATATAACATAGGCAGATAGATAGATAGATATATAAATAGACAGACAGATAGATGACATATAGATTGGTAGATTAATAAATAGGTAGTTTACTAGATAGATAGATAGATAATTTGATAGATCAAAGGATACATAAATAGATAAATAGATATATAGACAAATAGAAAGATAGATAAAAGATTTATATATATAGATAAACAGATAGATAAAAAATATTTAGATAGATAGATAGACAAATAGATTGACAGATAGATAGATAGATAGATAGAGAGTTACATAGACTAATATATAGACACATATATAGATAGATCGATAGATATATAAAAAAAATATAAAGATAGATAGATAGATCAATAGATAGAATAATATATAGACTGGTAGATCAAAGATATATAGACAAATAAATAGATAAATAAATAGATAGATAGATTGATAGACAGATTGATAGACATACTGATAATTATATTTATTGATTGATTGATATATAATTTGAAATATATATTTATAGATAGAATGATGGATAGATTGATAGATAGATTTATAGAAAGATAGATAGACAAATAAATAGATAAATAGATAGACAAACAAATAGACAGATAGATATATATATATATATATAAAGATAGATAGATAGACTGATAGACAAATAGATAAAAATATAGATAAATAGAGAGACAAACAGATAGATAGATAAATAGATATATAGATAGACAGACTGATATATATAAAGAGATAGATAGATAGGCAGATAGATAGATAGGTAGTTAGACAGATAGATAGACAAATTTATAAATAGATTGATATACAAATAGATAAATAGATAAATAGATAAATAGACAAATAGATAGATAGATAGATAAATATACATATAGTTTGACAAATAGATGGACATATAGATAGAAAAATTGATATATAAATAAATATATATACAAACAGATATAATGATTGTAAGACACGAAGATAGATACACAAATAGTTAAATAAATAGATAGATAGATAAATATATAAATAGATAAATAGAAAAAGATATATTGAAATATAAATATACAGATAGATAGATAGATACATAGAACAATAGATAGAAAGATAGATATTTAGATATATAGACAAATAGATAGGTACATCAAAGATTATAGATAGATAGATAAATAAATAGATAATAGATAGATAGATATATAGATAGTTATACAGATAGAGAGTCATATATATAGAAAGATAGATAGAAATATAAAAAGACAAATATATAAATATATCGATAGACAGATAGATAGACAAATAGATAGACATATAGATAGAAAAATAGGTAGACTAACACATAAATAGAAAAATATACAAATAGATTGGTAGATATATCGATAGATGGATAGACACAATTGATAAACAATTAACTAATAGATAGATAAATAGAAAGAGAGACAGACAGACAGAAAGATAAATATATATATATAAATAGTTAGAAAATAGATAGACAAATAGATAAAAACATAGAAAGAAAATAGATTGATATATAGACCGACAAATTCATAGGCAGGTAGAAAGACATATAGTTAATCAAATAGATAGAGAGATGTAAGAAAGATAGATTTATATATAGATAGAGAGATAGATATATATATACAAATAAATAGATATATAGAGAGATAAATAGACTAATAAATATAAATAGATAGATTGTTGCTTAGATAGATATATCGACAAAAGATAGATAGTTTTATAGAGATATCAATTGAAAAGTAGTTATATAGATATATTAACATATAAATAGACAAATAGATAGATAAATAGATAGATAAATAGATAGATACATAGATATATAGATAGACTCATTGATAGACAGATAGTTAGATTAATAGATAGATTTATAGATTAGTAGATAGATAGAAAAATAATTAGACAGATTGATAAACACATATATAGATAGATCAATAGATAGATAGATATATGAATAGATAGATAGATAGATATATATATATATATATATATATATATATATATATATATATATATATATATATATATATACACACACAAATAGATTGATGGATAGATATATAGACAAATAGATAAATGGATAGAATTAAAATTAGATAGATAGATAAATAAATAGATAATCAAATTGAGAGACAGATTGATAGACATCTTCATAATTAGATTAATAGATATACTGATAGATAGATTAATTAACAGATTGATACACAAATTGAAGGACAGATTTATACATTGATAGTAAGATTGATAGAAAAACAGATAGATAGATAGATAGATAGATAGATAGACAAATAGATAAACTGATAGATAGATAGATAGACAAATAAATAGACAAATAGAAAAATAGATAGATGGATAGATTTATAGAGAGACATACATATTGATTAATAGATTTAAAGACAAATATATAGATAGTTAGATAGACATATAAATATACAAATGGCTAGAAATATTGAGAGACAAATAGATAGACATATAGATGGTTGTTAGATAGATAGACAAATTGATAAAAAAATTTTTTGATATATAGTGACACAAATAGATCAATAGATAGATAGATAGGTATATAGACAGATAGATAGGTAGATTGATAGATAAATAGATAGATAGATAGACAGATAGATAGATATATAAAACAATAGATAAATACACAAATTAATAGTAATATAGATAGATAAATATATAGATAGACAGACAGGTAGAGAGAGATATAGATAAAAATATAAATAGATATTTTAAAAGATATATAGACATATATATTGACACATAGATAGCCATTTATAATGATAGATAGAAAGATAGATAGTCAGATAAATAGATAGATATATAGTGAAATAGATATAGATATAAATATATAGAGAGATAAGATTAAAAATAGATAGATAGATTGATATATAGATAGATAGATAGACAAATATATAGATAGATAGATATATAGATAGATTGATAAATAGATATATAGATTGATAGACATATTGATATACAAATAGATTAACATATATATAGATTGATGAATATACATATTGATAGACAAATAAATAGATAGATAGTTAGATAGATAAATATATAGACAAATAGAAAGATAAATAGATAGACAAACAAATAGATAGACAAATATATAGAGATATAGATAGTTAGATAAACAAATAGATAGACATATAATTAAAAAAAATGGGAAATTCTTAATTGCTATCTAATAAGAAATTGTTCTCATCTCTCTTCAAAGAAACCGCGACCATTTTTCCGAATTTTGAAGCAAAAATGGAGTCTCCAGCAGTTCTATTTTCAAAGGAAGAAATCAATAAACTGTAAGACTCATTCGAGCTCACTCTCATTGGAAAATTCTCGCACGGTCAGCCTGAAATTAATGCCATTTATGAATTCTTCGCCTCCTTGAAGTTATGGGTAGTGGTAAAGCTCGTATGGTATGATGGCAAGCACGCCTTCTTCTAGTTCAAGGAAGAAGACGACTTACTCCAAATATGGGGTAGAGGATAGTGGAGCATTGTGGGGCTGCCCATGTGCATCTTCAAATGGTTGCCGAGCTTCACACCTCTTGAGAAATCCTCACACGCACTGGTATGGCTTAACTTACCGAAACTCTCCTTGCACTTCTTTAACAAGCTATCTCTCTACTCTATTGGGCTCTGCTTCGGTAAACCTTGGCTTTAGATGAAGCTACAGCATGTATAACTAGACCTAGTGTCGCAAGGATTTGTGTGGAAGTTGACATTAGGCTCACTATACCGAGTAGAGTGTGCATAGGCAGTGACCTTACCAATAAATTCTGGCAAAAAGTCCATCCAGAATCCATCCCAAGATACTGCACATACTGCCACAGAATGGGGCATGAGGAAGAAGGTTGCATGGCCGGTGGAGGGAAGTGGAGAGAGGGGAAGTTTAGTAAAAAAGAGAGAAAATGGAAAGGGAGTGAATAGGTAAAGAAAGGGCAGGGTATAGGAGATAGTGAGAGGGGCAAGGGGAGGATAAAATAGAGAGTGAGAAAAGAGGAGCAGGGAAAGAATAGAAGAGGCAGAAGTATTAAAGTAGAAGAAGCACCTTAGAGGAATGGAAGAAAGCCCAGAGGAGATAATGGGGGATGTGGTAGAAGATGGATCACTAGAAAAGGCTGAGGAAAGTGAGAGAAAGGCAGAAAGGGCAGAGAAAGAGGGAGACATAAGGAAGGATACAAGGCTGGAAAAGCATTTAGAAAGGGAAAAAATGGCAGATATCAAAAAGTGGCTAGAGGAGACATCCAAGGAGGTTGGATGGGGAGTAAAGGGGCTGGAAGATAGAAGAGGAAAGAAATCTAGAAGTAAGAGAAGGGAAGGGGGAAGAGAGACAAAAATAGTGGAGAAAATGGTAGAATTTAACTGGGAGGAGGATTATCTTCTATCGAAGGAAGAAACAGACACAAAAAGCTGGCCCTTAATAAACACAACCATGCAAGAAACTAAGATTGAATCAAAATTAACACATGACGATTCAGAGATAAGAAAACAGAAAATAAGGATTAATATTTTGCAAGAGAGAGACAGGGAAATGGAGGCTATTAGAAAATTGAGCTAAACCCTGGAAAAAATACAACTATTAAGCAAAATAGAACAAGCCCCACCAAGTTCAAACAAACCCGCAAGAAACACAAAAAACATGTTAACAAGAAATATTATTTGAAGTACACGACTATAGCACAAGCAAAATTCACATGAAATGTTTAATAGCTTATATTGAAACTTAAGAGGATTGGCGAACTCTCCTACTTTAAATAGACTAAGAAGATTAATTAAAATATATAAAATTAAGATAGTTATTCTAGCTGAACCAATGGTAAATAAAAATCAGCTAGATAAATATAGGAATGCTCTTGGTCTTGAAAAGGCCTTTTCAAACGTTAATGGTAAATTATGGATCTCGTGGAAAAGATCGATGGATATTGAAATTATAGCAGAAGCTGTGCAGATTATAAGCTTTAAATTAAGAAGCCTTCAAGACCCAATTATATTTGTGGTGTATGCAAGCAATGCTAAGGAAGAAAGAAAAGCTCTATGGAAGGAGATGGAAAAAATAGCAGCATTAAATTCTCCATGGATTATTGGAGGAGACTTCAATGTAATTAGAAATACAAACGAAAAAAGGGGAGGAAGACATCCTGACCAAATGGCATTAGCTCATTTTAATGAGGCAATTTCAATAGCAAATCTAATGGAAGCAGACTTCCTAGGCTCTAACTTTACATGGTGTAACAACTAGAAGAGGAGGAAAGCGATATGGTCTAGGCTGGATCGAGTCCTACTTAATACAAATTGGGTGGAAAAGATTGGCAGGATAAAGGTCAGGCATCTCAACAGAACATGCTTGGATCATAACCCTTTGCTTATAATATTTGAAAATAGTGAAGGGAAACATAAAGGATTTATGTTTCAAAATATGTGGGGAATGCATAAAGGGTATGATGGCATAGTAAAGGAATCATGGGAAAAACCTATTTCAGGTAATCCTTTGCAAATTTTAGCGAAGAAATTACGTAATTTAATGCATGCATTAAGCAAATGGAACAAGGAGATTTTTGGAAAAATCAAAAAAAATATTCAGGAAATGGAACATGAAGTGTCTACCTTGGAAATGGAGTTTGATCAAAAAGATGATAGCTCAAGTATCCACCTGAGCAAGGCCAAAGCTGAATTAAGACTGGGAATGCATATGGAAGAAGTTTTTTGGAAGCAAAGGGCGAGAATCAAGTGGTTAAAAGATGGAGATAAAAATACAAATTTTTTAATGTAATGGCCAAAGTAAGAATACAAAAACGAAAATTAAAAGGGTTAAAAGCATCTAATGGTAAATGGCTAGATAAAGAAGAGGATATAAAAAATGAATTAGAAGAATATTACAAAAATTTATTATGCAAGCCATTTACTACGAGAAAAAGCACATTAATTCAAAATATTGAGAGAAAAGTCTCAGAAAATGATAATAAAATTTTAGAAGAATTCCCAACAGAAGAAGTCATAGAGGTAGTTTTCAATGCAAATAAAGATAGCGCTGTAGGTCTTGACGGATGGAACAATGAGTTTTTCACCGCAGCTAGAACATTATTATAAAAGAGCTAGTCACAGCCATTGTTTGGATTTTTGCATGCACAGAAATTACAAAGGCATGGACTAATTCTTATATTATTTTGGTTCCTAAGAAATCTAACCCACAGACAGGAGAAGATTACACGCCAATTAGTTTATGTAATTCAATCTACACGATATTAGCTAAGGTGATTCAAAGTAGACTCAGTAAGATCCTCCCATCTATTATATCGATAGAACAAACAGGTTTTGTTAAAGACAGATTGATGATGGAAAACATCAATCTAGCTTTAGAATTGATTATAGAGATAGGAGCTAAGTCGAGAGGACGTAATATAATATTGAAACTAGATCTTTCTAAAGCATTTGACAGGGTGGAATGTGAAATATTATGTTATTTAATGAGAAAAATGGGTTTATCAGAATTTTGGATAGATTTAATACATAGATGTATATCAGGCGTATGGGTTAAAATACTTATAAATGGGCAAGCAGGAAAAGAATTTAAAACCTAAAGAGGACTTAGACAAGAGGACCCTCTTTGTCCCTCCCTTTTCAATATCTATCTATAACTCTTTATTGTAAATTTGAAAAAGGAAATGAGTGAGGGGAAAATTGTTAGATATAAGCAACCAAGAAACACACCGACAGTGTGCTGCTTGGCGTACGCAGACGATATTATAATTTTCTCAAATGCCAGTAACCGATCCATAAGGCATATGATGAAATTTTTAAATAAAATGGAAGAAGAAACTGGGCAGATGCTGAATAAGAATAAATGTCAATTTATGATAATAGAAAAATCTCTTGAAAATATAGCTCAAAAGATAAAAAATATCACCAGATTCATACATAAAAAGGGTGCGCTAATGTATCTTGGGTGCCCGATCTATGAGGGAAGGTTAAAGGGGGAATACCTTGTATTCCTAGTGGAAAAATTAAGGCGAAAGATCGCAGGTTGGAAAGAAAATCTGCTAAGTATGGCAGGAAGAGTTACTCTAATCTCACATGTATTGCAGGGGTCACTGACACATACTCTAATGTCTTTACAGACACTGAAAACTATCATAAGAAAACTAGAAAGAGAAATGTCAAACTTCCTATGGGGAAAAAATGAAAGCAAAAATAAGCTGCATTAGAAAAAATGGGAAGACCTATGCTTTCCGTTAAAGGAAGCTGGCTTGGGCTTCTCAAATCTTAACGATATAGCAAAAGCTTGGGCCTGCAATAACTGGTGGAGAATTAAAAATAATAAAAACAATAGTCTCTGGGTGGCATATATAAAAGCTAGATACGGACTAGGTAGTAATGCCTTTAATAATACAAAAAGAGCGTCAAAAAGCTGGAATTTAATTTACAAGCAGAGAAATATGGTGGAAAATCATTCCATATTAACTAAAAGTTGATGGAAATGGTCCTTAGATGCACAAGGAAAATTACCTTTAAAAAGTGTAAAAGAGCTGGTGAGAACTAAAAAAATTCCACAATTGATTTTTGAAGAAGCATGGAAAATGGAACTTCCACAAAAAATAAACATTTTTATGTGGGAACTTCTCTCAAAAACCATCCCGATTGATGAGCATATTCAAAAGAAAGGTATAAGATTAGCATCTAGATGCGAATGTTGTAACCAAGAAATAGAAAGTATGGATCATCTATTTTTAACAGGGACGATAGCTAAAAACATATGGAATAAACTAGAAATAGAAGTCGAGTTAGAAAAAGGCTCGGATGTAATGATAGAAAAAATAAAAAAATTGAAGGAAAGTAAAACAAAGAACAAGATCATTAAATGGCTAAGGATATACATCCCTCACATTGTTGTATGGTGTCGCTGGAAACAAGAAATAAAAGCAGATTTGACGGCATTCCAATGAATGCAGTAAATATTCTAGAGGAAATTAAAAAAGAATGTGCATTTATCTCAGCCTGTAACCCTATTAAGCTTGGAATTGTAGGAATAGATGAAAACAGGAAAGAAGCTTGGGGTCTAATTACAAGGACAAAGAAAAGACCAGAAATTAAAATTATCAGATGGGAAAAGTACCAACTTAATGACCCAGTATTATATACAGATGGGAGCTTTAAAAGTGATATGGGAGCAACAGGTGGAGGGGGAGTCATAAGAAACGAGGAAGGCAAAGTGATAAGAGCATTCACAATGAATGGTTTAGCCTCCTCCGCCTTGGATGCAGAGGTTATGGCTATGCATAAAGGTTTACAAATATGTAAAGATAATAATTTTTAGAATATTCAAGTGCAGGTTGATTCGAGTTTATTAGTGGATTTGGTAATAGGAAAATTAGAACTATGGAAACTAGAAGAAGATATTGATAAAATTAAAACACTACTAATAGAACTTAAAGGGGAAATTATACATATATTCAGAGAAGCGAATGCTTTGGCAGATAAATTAGCAGAACAGGGTACAAAGAGAGGTTTTCAAGAATTTGAAGGGAAAGATATTTCTAACAGATATAAAGGTTTAATAAGTTTAGATAAAATAGGTTTCCCATAAATTAGAATTCAAAAAAACAAAAATTAAAACTTAGATCTAAAGGATAAAGAGGGAAAGAGAAGAACCTTTTTTAAAATTTGATATTTAAAAAAAAAGATTACTTGACTATTTTGCAGATATAAACTCTTTTACCGGAGGAGGTCATGAAACAAATGAAGAGCCACCCCATTTTACAAAGTCAATGCATCTAGATTCTTTATATCCTTTAAAAAAGTAGAACAATAATTGATGTCTAATTATTTTAACAAGTTAATCTTATAGCTCTAACTTATCACTTACCTCTAACTTATTTGAATTAACTCTTTATTCATATCTAGAACATTAAAGATGATAACAAGTTATTCATTTATAAAATAAGAATATATAAATATATTCATATCTTAAGATAAAAATGACTTAAGTTTATATATTCCATGAATCAAATAACATTTATACATTATTGTACATCTTGACATATTCAATGTTTTTTGATATCTTTTTAAAATGTATATTTAATGAAATCTCATGATTTTTTTTTTGTATTGAATCTATTTAGTTTTAATGATATTATGAACTTTTTTAATAATATATGAAGTGCTTTCAATGAGCAATATTCAATGATTCTCTTGGTATTACTTGAGAAAGATTGAATATGTTTGGTAGCATTTGATGACAATTCCATGTTATTCAATTACATTCAAATTTTATAAATGATACGACTTTTTATTATTACATATAAATTTTTTTTGATCATTTTCAATCATTTTCAATAAGTATGTAAGATATGTTAACATATTTTTTATAGTTCATGAATAAATTATATGTGTTGGTCATACAAAAATAAAACATACATCAAATAATTTGAAATAAAAAATTCATAAGAAATAATGAAAAATAAATAAACAATAAAATAAAATACATACTAATAACACTTAAGATTTGGATGATAAAAAAATGAAAAAAAAAACTTTTTTTATAAATGAGCATGAGGGGCTCTCAAATGAAAGAGCAAGCAAGATAAATCTTCACCCTCCCATAGTTGACTTTTCACCACATATCAATGATCTTCAATTTTATTAGTTGTATTTTTATACAAATTGATAATTTTCAATAATATTCAATAATATCAAACATTTGTTTAATGATATATGAGTTTTAATGATATGTGATTTATTTTGATATATTTTAACATTTGTTTTATGACACTTGATTTTGTTTATTATAATTCCAAAACAATTCATTGATATTTGACATCATAAAATCAATCCTACTTCATCAAAATAGAAATATAGATATTTTTATATATGTCCACAAATTATTGTTCATTTTGAATATGAGAAAAAACTCTTGTTACACTTGCTAGTAAAAAGTTAAACAACATACGCTTTTAATGATTTAAATATGTGATATAAAACTAAAATATGAACATGTCGTATAATTTTTAAAAAATATAAAAATATTCATAAATATTTGAAGTCATAAAAAGTTGTCCTAAAATGATTTTAAAATAAATCACCAATATATAAAAAATATAAAATATATATATATAAGGATAAAAAATCATGAATATTTATCACATTTTAAATAAAATTGTTAAAAAAGTCAGATTTTCATGACATTTTATGGAAAACTTTTAGTGTTGATCAAAAAATATTCTAACAAATGTCAAGTAATTATCATTGAAAATATATCAAATAGTATTATCCCTCCATCAAATGTATTGGATAATGTTCTAGATTCCTTCAATCACCACTTACATTGCCAAAACTCATCATAAAACTAAATTAATATACATTATATATATATATATATATATATATATATATATTTGAAAATTTAATGCATGTATACACACACACACACATAACATCATATGTATATATGCATATGCATATATGTATGCAAATCTATGAATATATATAGATATATTGATGTTGTTATATATGATGTATAAATTTATATGTGGATGTTATGAATGATATACATGTACATATAAATTTACATATATGTGATAAAGGTGATCTTAAATCATGATTGAAAGGAAAAATAATTACTTGCTTGTTTAATTTACAGTATTACGTATATTTTTATGCACTAAGAAGGCAACGACTAGAAAATAAAATATAGAAAGAAAGGATATATTTTTGAACCAACGATCATATTCTGATTATGATTCTAGGAAAATAAAAAATAGAAAAAGATATTTTAGTAAAATGAAGATTGTTGCTAGCGATAGTCATTTCTTCAAAAATTTCTTTGCTAGATCTTTCTCTATTTGGTTTTCGTAGTGTGTTAATTTTCACACAAGCATGGTGCAACAGAATGAGTGATAAACTTGTATTGAAAGTCATTAAATAAGAGGAATTGAAACTTTCATGAAAATATCAACAATTTGTTTAGAGGAAAGATGATGGACTTAAAGATGCTGAACATGACATTTTCATGAATAAAATTGTAGTCAATTTCAATGTATTTGATGCAAGCATGAAACATATGATTATGTAATAAGTGAATAACATTTAGATTGTCACAAAGGAGGAGAGGTTGATGTTCGGGTTGAATGCCAATGTCATGGAGAAGATATTGGAGTCACATGAGATCAACAACAGTAGTGACCATAGCGCAATATTATGTTTTTGCACTAGAGTGGAAGATGGTATGATACTTCTTGGAACCAAAATTGATGTATTTTCATGAATACAATGAAAGTTAATTTCAATTTTTTTGATACAAGCATGAAAAGTATGATTATGTAATATGTGTGAATAACATTTTTATTGTCATGAAAATAGAGAGGGTGATGTTCGGGTTGAATGGCAATGACATTGAGAAGATATTGGAGTCACATGAGATTAGTAACATTAGTGACCATGGTGTGATATATTACTTTTGCACTAGAATGGGAGATAGTAGGTTACTTATTTGAAGCAAAATTAATGTATTTTGATTCAAGAAAGATGCAAAAACTAAAAGTAATTTGTTGAGTTAAAAGGATGAATTTACAAAATGCATTAAAAGTAAGTTAAATTTATTATAAATATCTTAACCAACATGTGAGGAATTCTTTGATGCAACTAAGTATGTGTTTGACTACATGAAAGTCCGCAGTTGGATTTTAGAAGTGTTGACTGACTAAGTTTATAGCATAACTATGATCAAGGCGAGTTAAGGTGAGACATTGAAGGGACCCACAAAGTCATTGGTAAGTTATAGTATTAGTGAGATGCTCATCATCTGGAAGAGGAGTAGGTTTGTGGGCAATGGGGAAATTTATTTTTGTAGCATCAAGCATGTTTGTCTTAACTAACAGGTCATGTGCATATTTAGTTTGAGTAAACAAAGGGGCATCAGAAAATTTTTAACCTCTATCCCCAATAAATAATTGAGATTGCATAAATACTTCAAAGAGAAATCATCATTCAGTCAAGTAATGAGTTAATGTATAAAAAAGAGGTCATTACCAATAAGAATTATGCCATCAAGATAAACAAGAAAGAGGACAAGATAATTAAGTGTGATGAATGAATTAAGAGTAATCAGCTTGACATAATTTAAAAGAAAAAAAAAGATTTTTGACAAAAGTTTAGCAACCCAAGCACAAGGGGCTTGTTTAGGCCATATGTAGACTTATGTAGAAGACAAACACAATGCAGGCAGATTGTTCTCACAAAACTAGGATATTATTTCATGAAAAACTTCTCAAAGAGATAACCAATTAGGAAGAGATTCTTAACAATAGAGAGGATGAGATGACTAGTGGTAGCCTTGACAATGGCCAAATATTTCACCAAAATCAAGTCTAGGAATTTGGTAAAATCTCTTAGCAACTAAACATGCTTTAAAGCAGTTAATCATATCATATTCTTTGAATTTTGTGCAATGTACCCATTTGTTGCCAATAACTTTAAAGACCTAAGTGTTATAAGCATGAATAGTTGCAAGTTTTTCTTGCATGGAAGTTATGCCGATGGAGAACCTTGAGAGTATTTTTTTTAGTGTCTTAGGATCATTTCTAACAATAAAGACATTTCTTGAAAATTATTCATCAAGATTAGAAAAAAGTTGTAATGGAAAGATTATGAAAGAAAGATAATCATTTTTTATATAAAGAAAATAAATACCATTAAAGACTACATGTTGAGAATTGTACATAAAAATTTTATGGTGGATCAAGACATCTATAACATTTGTGTAAAAAATTATATCGTAAGAAAGAACGAGATACAACCTTTTTTGAAGATTTGTGCATGCTAGAGGTTTTTAAATAAATAAAGAAGTGTGTACCAAAAACACATAAGATATAGTAACTTGGATGGTAGCTAAATAATTTAAAATATGGATAATTATTACCAATAAAAGATAGATGTAGTCTATAAATAAGATAAGACATAAGTAAAAATTAAGAAGGTATCAACCAGATTTTATAAAGGGACATTAGAATGGAAAACAAAAGTCAAACTTATTTCTACAATATGTCTATGTTTTATATCAGCTAATCACATAATTCATTTTGTTCATGGGTATGTAAATATGATATTTATTTTATCCCATATTGAAGAAAATGATTTGAAAAATTACTTGAAGAAAACTCATCTCCTCCATCATATTAGAAAGTTTTATCAAAAATTTTTTCAACAAACATTTAAAATTTTTGAATACATGAGTAAAAATTAGATTTGTATCTTAAAAGATATACACATAAGTATCGGATAAAATCATCAATAAAAATAATATTTTTTAAAAATTTATGTGCCGAAATAAGAATATTGGGCCAATTATATCACTGTGAATTTTTTCAAGATGAAAACTCGTAGTAGTTTTTGATTTATTAAATAAACCTTTGCGAGAGTTTCCAAGTTGATAATTAGTACAAGAAGTATCCTTAACTATCCAATTGGAAATAGTAATAACTTTTTTATTTTCTAAATTTTTTAAAATGGCATAATTATGATGCACTAAACGAGCATACCGAATTTTTGAGTATACTACTTGAGATTTTGTAATAATATAAGTTTCAATTTTTTCATGTTAAAGGATAAAAAAATTCTTATTTATGATAATTTCTCTTTATCTATTGTGTAGAGTCATTGATAACAAAAACTTAAAAAGTTAAATTCAAATAATAATCATTGTCATGAAGAAGTTGACTAATAGATAATAAATTTTTTTTTATCTCAAGAACAACTAAAACATCTTTAAAATTTAATTTATCATGATGAATATTAACAGATACATTACCATTATAGTAAGTACTTAGTAATGCTTCTCTATCTCCAACAAGAATGCGATTATTACCTAAATAAGGGTTCAATGTTTTTAATTTAATCACATATGAGGATACTCAGCTTTGTGAATAGCTGAATTTTAACTCATAATTTTTTAAGGGAATCCATCTAGATGAAGATGACATGCTCATGGATGTGAATTTTAAATTATCATTATTTAGATTATCTAGAACTTTTTGAGTTATGTGGAAATAAGTGTAAGTAATAATTTGTAATAATTCTTCCTATCCTCCCCCTATTTTTTTTACAAATCATACTTTTAGCTTATTTAATGCTCCTAGTATTTTGAATAATCTAATCTCATATAATAATAATTACTTTCTAAAATGAGATATCATCTCGAGATGAGATATTCCAAATATCATATGAGGCAAGATAGTAATGATGGATCCAATGGATCTACAAAGAATCCTATTTATTATTGATACACAATAGTTTCTTAATGAAAAAAATATTATTCTTTGGGTTGATCAAAAGAAGACCCAACCCACGATAGGAAATAGGTTTAAAAACCATGCTCCATGAGATCTTGTGCCTATGTATATCTCTCTATGGTTGGGGAGCCCTATAAAAATCTTATACACAAGTTATTAATAGAAATGACAAAAGCCTGAGGGATGAGGAAGAATAAAAACTAGTATCCTCAATTCCTTGGATGATAGAATGCAAAAACTCTATCCTCTTTGTGACAAACAATAATTTTTCAGCCCACAGTTGTATTATAGAAGAGATCTCATGGACTAGAGAAGAATTGTGAAGTGATCAATCTACTTGATGATTATGGGACTCCCATAAATATAAAAGGAAGTTTGATGTGTGAGAAATTAGAATTATTAATGATCAATTCCTGGTGCTCAAGTTTTATCCCTCCAAAGAAGAAGTTCAATTTGGAGGGATTACCATGTAGTCCCGATGGTTCAGAAAATAATTGGATACTATCTAATAAGGAATGAATATAAGATCATTCTCTTTTTGAAAAAAAAAGATAAAGATCATCTACATACATAAGATGAGAAATTTATTGTTTAGTATATCATGGATGGAAGAAAAAATATAGTATTTAGTGGTATAATTAATTAGTTTTGATACATATTCCATCGCAATAATAAAGATGTGGAGAAATAGTGGATCATCATAAGTTAGACCTTTTCTTTCCTTGAAAATAATCATGCATATGCCCATTTATCATTAGGGAATAGTTGGTGGTTGAAATTACACAGATAAAAAATATTTATGATCTTGTTCGGGAAACCTAGTGCATGCAACATCTCAGTTATGAATATCTATTGTTGAGCAAGAAGAAAATTATTCATTATTAACCTTACTTTGTATACCAAAGTTTGGTCAATAAAATCATTTACTATAGACTTGATTTATGAAATTATTAGTTTAGATATGATTTTTTAATGACATTACAACAAGAAATAAATCTATAATTTTTAATAGTAGATGAATGAAAAGATATAAGAATTAAAACAATACATGCATGATTGATATGTTCCAAAATTTTTCCATTAAGAATAAATGCTTATCATGCATTAGTAACATCTTGTCTAAAATAATTCCTTTTGTGTTTACAAAATTTCAAGGAAATCCCATCAGACCCTAGGGATTTTAAATCCCCGGTATTAAAAAAAGTAATTTTTTTTTTCAAAAAAAATGATAATGACAATTTCATATGCTCAAGGGTCAAGATCATTCAAAACTTGACTACGTACAGCTAGATAAGAGGGGGATTGTATGTAGTCCCAAAAATATTTTGAATATTATTTGTGAATTTAAATGTAACTCCTCCTAAAGAGCTAGTAGGGTCCCCATTTCCATCGATGATAGAAACAATATAATTATTTTGCAACTTTGAGTTAATCATGGCATAAAATGTAACACCCAAAAAAATGATTTGGGCAAATAAATAAGATAAATATTGGGTTAAACCAAACTTTGGGTTTTCTAAGAAATTAAGAAATGATTAAATGATAATTGATAAATATTAAATGATATATGATTATATGGATAAATGTCAAGTGCAAATGAATATGTAAATATATAATTGAATATTATGTGTTAAATAAGA
>JAREIK010000425.1:26143-43643 GCA_029783825.1 Sapria himalayana
CTATCTCTCTATCTATATATAAATCTTCTTTCTTACATCTCTCTATCTATTGATTAACTATATGTCTTTCTACCTGCCTATGAATTTGTCGGTCTATATATCAAACTATTTTCTTTCTATGTTTTTATCTATTTGTCTATCTATATTTCTAACTATTTATATATATATATTTATCTTTCGTCTGTCTGTCTCTCTTTCTATTTATCTATCCTATTAGTTAATTTGTTTATTCAATTGTGTCTATCCATCTATCGATATATCTACCAATCTATTTGTATTTTTCTATTTATGTGTAGTCTACCTATTTTTCTATCTATATGTCTATCTATTTGTCTATCTATCTGTCTATCGATATATTTATATATTTGTCTTTTTATATTTCTATCATCTTCTATATATATGACTCTCTATCTGTATAACTATCTATATATCTATCTATCTATTTATCTATTTATTTATCTATCTATCTATAATCTTTTGATTGTACTATTATTTGTCTATATATCTAATATCTATCTTTCTATCTATTGTTCTATGTATCTATCTATCTATCTGTATATTTATATTTCAATATATCTTTTTCTATTTATCTATTTATATAGTTTTTATCTATCTATTTTATTTAACTATTTTGTATCTATCTTCGTGTCTTACAATCATTATATCTGTTTGTATATATATTTATTTATATATCAATTTTTCTATCTATATGTCCATCTATTTTCAAACTATATGTATATTTATCTATCTATCTATCTATTTGTCTATTTATCTATTTATCTATTTATCTATTTGTATATCCAATCTATTTATAAATTTGTCTATCTATCTGTCTAACTACCTATCTATCTATCTGCCTATCTATCTATCTCTTTATATATATCAGTCTGTCTATCTATATATCTATTTATCTATCTATCTGTTTGTCTCTCTATTTATCTATATTTTTATCTATTTGTCTATCAGTCTATCTATCTATCTTTATATATATATATATATATCTATCTGTCTATTTGTTTGTCTATCTATTTATCTATTTATTTGTCTATCTATCTTTCTATAAATCTATCTATCAATCTATCCATCATTCTATCTATAAATATATATTTCAAATTATATATCAATCAATCAATAAATATATTATCATATGTCTATCAATCTGTCTATCAATCTATCTATCTATTTATTTATCTATTATTTGTCTATATATCTTTTGATCTACCAGTCTATATATTATTCTATCTATTGATCTATCTATCTATCTTTAGATTTTTTTTTATATATCTATCGATCTATCTATATATGTGTCTATATATTAGTCTGTAACTCTCTATCTATCTATCTATCTATCTGTCAATCTATTGTTCTATCTATCTATCTAAATATTTTTTATCTATCTGTTTATCTATATATATATAAATCTTTTTATCTATCTTTCTATTTGTCTATATATCTATTTATCTATTTATGTATCCTTTGATCTATCAAATTATCTATCTATCTATCTAGTAAACTACCTATTTATTAATCTACCAATCTATATGTCATCTATCTGTCTGTCTATTTATATATCTATCTATCTATCTGCCTATGTTATATTTATATATCATTATTTTATTCTATCTACCTATTTGTCTATCAATTTCTCTCTATCTATCTTTTTATTTTCTATCTATTTATATGTCATTATATCTCTCTATCTATCTATCTATCTCTCAACTATTTATGTATCTATCTAGTTATCTATTTATTTTTATCTATCAATATGTCTATCTATCTATCTATATATCTTTCAATATTTTATTGAAATGTCCATCTATTTGTCTATCTATATGTCTATCTATCTATCTATTTTTCCTATCTATCTGTCTATCTATTTGTGTATTCATCTATCTATCTATTTGTCTATCTGTCTGTCTAACTAGCTATCTTTCGATAAGCCTATCTATTTATCTATTTATCTATTTAATTATCAATCTATTATTCTATCAATTTAAGTTTTCTACGATGCTTATCTATCTATCTATCATATTTGTCTATCTTTTGTCTATCTATCAATCTATGTAAATATTTGTTAATTTAACAATTATCTTTAATTTTTCAATTAATCAATATTTCAATCTATCCATTTTTCTTTGATTTGTAATCTATATATTTATCAATATATCTATATATCTATCTATATGTCTATCTATCTATCTATCTATATGTCTATCTATTTATATATGTACTATCTATCTATCTATTTGTCTGTCAATCTATCAGTTTATTAGTCTATCTATCTATTGATCTATCGAAATATCTTTTATCCATCTATTTTTTTATTTCAATCTATCTATTTGACAATCTATTTGTCTATTTAGATGTCTATCTAATTATATATTAATTCTCTATCTATGTATTATCTATCTTTATATTTTTTTCTCTATCTATCTATTTGTCTATCTATGTGGCTATGTATTTTTGTGGATCTATATATTCATCTATCTATCTATCTAACAACATGTCAATCTATCTATCTATTTATCTGGCTATAAATCTATATATCTATCTATCTGTCAATCAATCAATCAATCTCTCTATAAATATTTGTATCAATATATATATCAATCTAACTATTGATCTGTCAATCAATCTTTGAATCAATGCATCTATCTATATATCTTTCTATCAATATTTCTATCAATTTATCTTTCAATCAATTTATTTTTCTTTTTATCCGTATATCATTCTTTCTATATTTGTATCTATCTATCTATTTATTTATCTATCTATCTATTCGTCTATCTATCTATCTTTATATCTAGTTATCTCTCTGTCTATCTATCTATCTATTTATTTGTCTATTTATCTATTTGTCTATATATTTCTCTATCGATCTATGTATCTATGTATCTATCTATATTTATATTTGTCTATCTAGATGTCAATTTAATTATCTATATATCTATCTCTCAATAAATTTGTCTATTTATCTATCTATTTGTCTATCTATTTATCTATCTATAAATTTTTCTATATTTTTGTCGATCGATCTATCTATCTATCTATCTATTTTTAAATCTATATGTCAATCTATCTGTAAATCATTTTGTCTATCTAACTAACTAACTATTTGTCTCTCTGTCTATCTATCTATCTGTCTGTCTATCTATCTATTTGTCAGTCTGTCTACCTATCTATCTGTCTTTCAATTTGTCTATCTAGATGTCTATCTATCTATATATCTATATCTCTAACAATTAATCAATCAATTTGTCTATCTATCTATCTATATGTCTATCTTTTTGTTTTTCTATCTATATATCTATATCTATTTATATATCTATCAATTTATTGGTCTATCTGCCTATCTATTTATCTATTTGACTATCGATCTGTCTATAATTCTATCTATCAAAATGTTTATCAATCAATTAATCTATTGGTCTAGCTATCTATATATATATATTTGAATAACTTTTTATCTATCTATCTATTTATCTATCTATGTATCTATCTATATGTCTATCTATCTACATGTCTATCTATCTCTCTATCTGTTTATCTATTTATCTATTTATTTATCTATTAATATATCTTTCAATCTATCTATCTATATTTCTTTCATTCATTCTATCTTTCTATTTATGTATCAATTTATCTGTATGTTTGTTGATCAATCTATCTCTTTATCAATCTATCATTCTTTCTATATGTCAATCTGTGTCACGATCTATATATCTTTCTATCTAAGTATCTATTTATCTATAAATGTATCTATTTATATATCTCTCTATCATGCTATCTAACTATCTATCTATCTTTCTATTTTTATATCAATCTATCTCTCTCTTAGTCTATAAATCTATCTATCTATATGTCTATCTAAATGTTTACCCATTTGTTTATATATCCATCTCTATATCTTTTTGTCTAACTATTTATTTTGCTATTTGTCTAACTATCTATATGTCTTTCTATCTTTCTATTATCCTATTTGTCTAATAATATATCTATTTATATATCGAACTATATGTTTATCTATCTATGTATATATCAATCTATTTGTCTATTTGTCTATTTATCTATTTATCTATTTATCAATTTATCTATTTATCAATTTATCTATTTCTCTATTAATGTATCTATATATGTATCTTTCTTTCTTTCTATTTATCTATCTATTTATCTATCTGTATAACTAGCTATTTATCTATCTATCTTTCTTTTTATATAATTATCTATCTATCTAACTTCTATCTATTTATTTATGTCTCTATCTATATGTTTATTATATGTCTATCTATCTATCTATCTGTATATCTATCTATCTAACTATCAATCAGAATCTCTATCTATCTATCTAACTTTATGTCTATCTATCTTTCTATCTATCTGTCTATCTATCTTTTTATCTGTCTATCTATCTTACTATCTAATGATCTATTTTTTATCTATCTATCTTTCTATATTTCTAACTAACTAACTATCTATCTATTTGTTTATTTGTCTATCTATCTGTCTATCTCTCTATATATATGTCTGTCTGTCTGTATATCTTTCTATAATTCTATATGTCTAGATTTCTATCTATAATTCTATCTATCTATTTGTCTATCTATCTCACTATCATTATATCTTTCTACTTATTTATCTATATGTCTATCTATTTGTATATTAATTTGTCTCTGTATCTAATGTCTATTTATCTACTATCTATCTTTATATCAATTTTTTATCTATCTATCTAACAATAAGTCTATCAATCTATCTATCCAAATATATATCCTTTTCTTTATATATCTATCTATCTATGTATCTATTTATTTATGTGTCTATCAATAAATGTATAAATCTGTCAATCTATCTATCTGTCCAACTATCTCTCAATCAATATATTTGTCTATCTATATGTCTATCTATATGTCTATCTATCTTTAAATCTTCTTGTCTATCTATTTGTATATTTATTTTTCAATGTATCTGTCTATCTATTTGATTTTTTATGTCTATCTATCTATCTATCTATTGGACTATCTATATATCTATTTTTCGTTCTATCTATCGATATGTTTATCTATCTATCTATATGTCTATCTATCTATATGTCTAGCTATTTAACTATTTATTTGTCTCTATTCTGTATATCTATCTATCCTTCTTTCTATCTATCTATCTATATTTTTGTCTATCTATCTTTCTATATTTATATCTATCTTTTTGTCTATCAATTTGTCTAACTATACTATCCATCTATCTAACTATCTAACTATCTATCTATCTCTCTATCAATCTATCCATTTACATATCAATCTATCTACATATCAATCTATCTATCTGTCCATCATTTTATTTTTCTATCTCTTTAATTATCTATCTATATATAAATATCAATTTTTCTTTCTATCTTTTTGTGTATCAATCTTTCTTTTGATCTGTATATATATATATTTATCTTTATGGCAATCTATCTTTTATCTATATGTTTATATATTTATATTTAAATCTACATATCTTTCTATCTTTCTATCTTTCTATCTATAAATTTATCTATCTATATATCATTTTGTATATCTAACAATCTTTATTTTCTATCTATCTTTCTATCGATTTTTCTATCTATCTATTCATCTATCTTTCAACCTATCTATTTTTCTATTAATCTATTTATACATCTATATTTTTTTATATCTATCTATCTTTCTATCTATCTACCTATCTATGTATCTATCTATCTATTCGTCTATCTATCTCTCTAATAATATGTTGATCTTTCTATTTAACTATCTTTATATCTATCATTTTTTCTATCAAATTGTATATCAATTTGTCTATAAATTTTTCATTCAATCATTATAATAATCTATCTATCAAACTTTTTATTAATCCATCTATCTGTCGATCTTTATGCCTATTAATCTCTCTATCAATCTTTCTATTTATCTGTCTATCTATCTTTCTTTCATTATATCATTCTATATGTTGGTTAATTTATATGTCTGTCTGTCTAATAATCTATTTGTATCTCAATCTATCAGTCTTTATATCTATTTGTTTGTTTATCTATTAGAATATCTATCTGTATATATGTCAATCTATCTGTCTATCTATATGTCTATCTATCATTATATATATCTTTCTATACATCATTGTATCTATATGCGTAACTACCTGTTTATCTATCTTTCTAGCTTTCTATCTATCTATCTATTTATTTGTCCATCTTTCTAACTATCTATCTGAATATATTTCTATGTATCTATCTGAATATCTTTCTATGTATGTATCTATCTTTCTTTCTACCTATCTATTTGTCTATGGATTTGTCTATCTATCTGTCTATCTATTTTCATATCTATCTGTCTATCTATATGTTTATCTACCTATCTATCTATATGTCTATCTATTTCTATGTCTATCTATCTATTTTTTGTATGTTTCTATCTATCTATCTATTTGTCTATCTATCTATATATCTATCTATCTATCAGTAAGTCTATCAAACAGTCTATCTATCTATCTGCCTATGTATCTGCTATTTATATCTTTATCTATATGCATATCTATCTTTTTATTTATCTATCTATCTATTTTTCAATTTTTCTATCTATTTATCTATCTATTAATATGTTTGTCTATTTATCTATCAGTTTTTCTATCAGTCTATTAATCATTCTATCTGTTTATCTATCTATCTATATATATAACTATTTGTATGTCCATCTATATGTTTATCTATCTATCTATCTTTCTATCAATTTATTTATCCAACTATCTATTAATATAGTTGTCTATCTATCTATCTATTTATCTATCAATATAACAATCTATCCATCTATTTTTGAATCTAACTATTTGTCTATCTAATTGTCTTTGTATCTGTCTATCTATCCATCTATCTATATTTAACAAGATATCGAATTAATTGTCTATGTATCTAACTATTTGATATATATATATATATATATATATATATATATATTTATCTATATATAAATCTACAGGTGTCAACCGGGCCGGCCTGGCCCGGCCCGGCCTGGCACGAGGCACGGCACGGAAAAATTCCTTGCTCGGGCTCGTGCCGTGCCGTGCCTGGCCAGAGCCGTGCTGGGCCTGACCCGGCACGGTTCGGCACCCAGCACGGCACCCCGACATTGGTCAGTCCCGTGACGGTGTCCTGTGAGCCCTACCCCAGGATGCCCCTCCCGCAAAAAAAGACCGCGGGTTGGGACTGATTCGACCCGAGCAGCGGTCTTTCCGTATCCCGAACCGCTCGGACAGGCAAGCCCGAGCGGGCCTGGCAAGGCACAGCACGGCCCGCCGTGCCTACGGGTTGGGACTGATTCGACCCGAGCAGCGGTCTTTCCGTATCCCGAACCGCTCGGACAGGCAAGCCCGAGCGGGCCTGGCAAGGCACAGCACGGCCCGCCGTGCCTACGGGTCGTGCCGGGCTCGGCTATTTTTAAACAGTGTCAGGCCGAGCATAGTAGCACGAACGTGCCCTAAAAAAACGGGCTGGGTCGTGCCGGGCGTCCCCATTTGACACCTCTATATAAATCAATCTATCTATATCTCTATCAATCTATCTATCAACTTGTCTATCAATATTTATAAAAATCCTTCTATCTATTTATTTTTCTATCTATCTATCTATCAATATTTATATCTGTCGATATTTTAATCTATTTATTTTTCTGTCTATCTATATATCATTCTTTATATTTTTCTATCTGTCTACCTATCTATCGATCTTTATGTCTATCAATCTATCTGTTTATCTTTCAATGTGTCTATTTGTCTGTCTATCTATCAATCTATAAGTTTATCTATCTGTTTATCTTTCTATTTATCTATTTATTTTTCTATCTATCAGTCTATCTATTTGTCTATCAATATAAATTGTCTATCTATCATTCTATCGATCTATCTAACTCTCTATCTATATGTCTATATAATTGTCTATCTATCTCTCTATATATTTGCCTATCTTTTTGTCTATCTATCTATTTATTTATTTATATTTATATATCTATCTATCTATCTATCTTTCTGTCTATTTATTAATCTATCAATATGTCAAACTATATTATTATTTATCTAACCAATTATCTATATATCTATCTATCTATCAACCTATCTATATAGCTGTCAATCTATCTATTTATCTATCTATATATCTATTTATTTATTTATCAATTTTTCTATTTATCTATGTATCAATCAAATAATATGAATATCTTTCTATCTATTTATCTGTTTATTAATCTATGTATCAATATGCATATTTTAGTGCCTATCTTTCTTTGTATCTTGCTATTTCTCTATAAATTAGTTTTTGTGTCTCTCTATAAATTTTTCTGTCTATTAGTCATTCTATCTATCATGTTTTTTGTCTAGTTTTTTGTATATTTATATATCTATCCATGTATGTCTGTGTATTTATTTCTCTCCGTATCTATCTATATAATTATATATCAGCCAATCTTTTTATCTATCTATCTATCTGTATGTTCGTCTATATATCTATATATCTATATGTCTCTCTATCTTTCTATTTATCGATTTATCTCTTTAGATATTTGTATATCTATCTATCTTTCTATCTGTAGATCTATTTGTCAATCTATCAATGTATCTAACTATGTATCAATCTGTCTATCTTTCTGTCTATCTATATATCTATCTAGATATCTATCGATCTGTATATCTATCTATATGTGTATCTATCTATCTATCTATATCTTTATCTGTCTGCCTATATATCTGTCTTTCTATCTATTTATCTATCTATCTATATGTCTTTCTTTCTATCTATTTGTATGTGTGTGTGTGTGTGTGTGTGTGTGTGTGTATATTTATTTATTTGTCTATCTATCTGCATATATATATATATATGTCTATCTATCAATGTATTTAACTATTTATTTATTTTTCTATATGTTTATCTATTTGTCTATCTATGTATCTATCTATCTTCCTAATTATCTATATATCTATCTGTCTATCTATCTATGAAACTATCAATCTATATTTCTATCAATCAATAAATCTATCTTTCTATGAGTCTATCTATCTATCTAACTATTTATTTTTATATTTGTCTATCTATCTATATATCTATTAGTCTATCTTTTTGTCTACCTTTCTGTCTATCAATTTGTCTATATTTCTATCTATTTTTTGTATATCTATTTGTCTATATATTTGTATATCTATCTTTCTATCTTTTTGCCTTCCTATTGGTCTATATCTTTCTATATCAATCTATCTATATATAAATTTATCTATCTATCTTTATATCTATCTATCTATCTATCTATCTATCTGAATATCAATATGTTTATTAATCTCTATATCAATCTCTATATCAATCTCTATATCAATCTATCTATAGATATGTCTATCTATCTATGTATCTATCTATTTTTCTATATATCTATATATATTTCAATCTATATTCTTATATATATATATATATATATATATATATCTAACTAACTAACTATCTGTCTGTCTAACTATATCTCGATCTATCTATCAATAAAACTATCAGTCTATCTTTATTTCTATCTATCTATATATTTTTTTTCAATCTATCATTCTATCTATCTGTCTATCTATTATTCTATTTATCTGCCTACAAATTTATCTATTTATTTGTATGTCTATCTATCTATATATCTATCTATCTATCTATTTTTCTATTTATCTGTCTATCAAGCTATTTGTGTGTATCTGTTTATCTATCTATCTATCTATCTATCTTTCTTTCTATCTTTCTATGTTTCTATCTTTCTCTCTATTAATCTATCTTATTTCTATCAATCTATATGTCTATCTATTTGTCTATGTAACTATCTATCAATCTATTTATCTATCTATTATACTATCTTTTTATCTCTATATCTATCTATGTATCTATCTATTTATGTATCTATGTGTATATCTACCTATCTCTCTATTTATTTAGCTATCTATCTTTATTTATATCAATATGGAAATCTATCTCTCTATCAATTTAACTATCAATCTATTTATTGATTAATTTATCTATCTATGTATCTGTCTATATTTCTATATACCTATCTATCAATTTATCTATCTAACTATCTATCTATTTGTCTATCAATATGTCTTTATATTTATCTATCTATCTACATATCTTTCTTTCAATCTATCTTTCTATCTATCTGTCTATTTATCTTACTTTTTTTCTGTCAATCAATCTGTCTATCTATTTGTATGTCTATTTGTCTATATATCTATCTATTTATCTTTCTGACTATTTATATATCTATCTATCATTCTATCTATCTATTTGTATTATTTTTATCTAAATATTTGTTTATCTATTTGTCTATCTTTCTATCTAACTATCTATCTATACATCATTCTATCTTTCTATCTTTCTATATGTATATCTATATATCTATCATTCTATTTAAGTATCAATCTGTCTATCTATCTATCTATCTATTTATCTATCTCTCTATCTATATATATACACATCAATCTTTTTATCAATCTATATATAAATCTGTCTATCAATCTATCTATTAATCTAAATATCAATTTTTCTATCATTCTATCTCTCCATCTTTATATCTATCTATATATTTGTCTTAAAATCAATTAATGAATCTATTTATCTATTTATCTATCTATCTATCTTTATTTCTATGTAATGTTTGTCAAGCTATCTAACTTTTAGTGTATAAATCTACCAACCTATCTATCTATCTATATGGTAGCCTTACTATTAGTCTATCTGTCTATTTATCAAACAAACAATCAATCTCTCTATCTATCTATATGTCTGTCTATCTTTTTGTCTATCTATCTATCATTCTTTCTATCTTTTTATCTGTCTATCTATATATTTCTCTGTCTATCAATATATCTGTCTTTCCTGCAAGGAAAGGTTGTGCTTTTAGGTGGCCGTTTAAGTGGACTTTTTATATGGGCATCTGAGCGGGCCTATAAACGAGCTTTTAAATGTATATATTTATGGTCTTTTGGACGGGCCTTTGATCTGACCCAGGTATAAAGACCATATAAAGCCCGTGGGATGGCCACATGCATTAAAAATTTAAATTTCGACCCAGACTGGCCTATTGACTAGTATATGGGATTATAGGCCCGACCCTAACTGGCCACAGTCCTAACATGATCGGGCCTGCCTGCCTGGCCTAGCCCATTGGAGACCTCTACTTGTTTCACTAACAGAGATGAATATTTCTCACCATATCCAACAACTCAAACCTAGCAAAATGAGATGTTCCATCAATTGAATAGATACATAAAATGATACACAGACCCATTATCAACTTGTTTTTTTTTAAACAATAATACTAACACATGGAAATAATAGACACACAATGTATGCTAAAAGACAGAGGAAAGTAGCAAAATCAAATTAGAATCAGCTAAGCAAACAACTAGAGCAAAATGGAAGAAAAGAAGGGAGCTTTGCCGATCCATCATTCACCCTTGTTGTTGTAGTTGAGAAATTAGAACCAGCATCAAAATGGCAACCTTAATAAACAAATAAACACCAGCAACATACACCACAACTAGGAGGTGGGTTGCACCAATTTGTGTTGGCTCGTAGTAAAGGAAATAATCTGACATTCTTCTGGTATTATCTTGCTCTTCTCTTCTCGGCACGGGCTCCAACTAAATCAATTTTAAGGGTGACCTATTAGGATTTGTAATTTCTAACTAACATATATATCCATACATCTAATATCATGTTAAAAATTATAATACAAAAAAAAAATTAAAATAAACACTCGATAATCAAAATGTCATACAAATAAAATATTTATAAAATTGACAAAAATAATTAGGGCAGCTCAAATTAAGTAATCTCATCAAAACTAATAGGAGCACAAATAGAGTGTAAGTAAGAAACAAGTGCAAAATGGACATCAACCTCGAAAGAGATCTCAATCTTTCATAGCTTTTTCACGTGTCAACGTATATTGAATACGACATGATATAAATTTATTTTAAAAAATTTATTAAACTAATTATACAAATAATATATGTAATATAAAATTAGATAATTACAAGATATTTAAATTTTTTTGACACTCACATATCTAATAGATTCAAAATTATATCTTTTGTGAATAATAGAATTAATTTTTTATGAACATGTGTTATCTTTATTCCAAAAAAAACAAAAAAAATATACAAAAGTCTTGCATTTCAACTTTCATAGAAAAAAAACATTAATTAGTTTCAAAATATATTAAGTTTAAGGGAAAACAATTGCATAGAATGTATCAATCTATGCTCATGGAAAACAGATCAATAATATAAAGTTTTAACAAACAAAACTTTTCTTGTAAATAAAATAAGCAAGTAATTATTTCATATGAAACCCATCAAAATTATCATAAAAAATATTTTTCACAAAAAATAATAATAAGAACTTATAAGAGGTGATTAAAGAAAGAGGAAATAAAAATAAGATCATTTTAACTGCTAGATATAAAAAATTAAAATAACAAAACTCTTGTATCAATGTATAATACTTCACCAGCAAGAAAGCCTTTAGTTCAACTTTATTCTAATCAAAAATACACTTGTTATTGAAAAAAAATAAAAACTAATCACAAGTATTAAAAAAATAATTATCCAATACATTTGAGCAAATGAAAAGTATATCATTTATTATGAGTTATCATTCTAAATGAGAAAGTGTCTCAAACAAGAGTTTAATAAGGCTTCAAATGAATAAAAAAAATATTAATACACAAAATAAATAAATATGAATACAAATGTATTCCATAAAGTGGAAGATTAATACTAAAATGCATTTGTTTATTTTGGAAAACATCTGAAAGATAAGTTCAAAAGAGTCAAATGAATTGACTATGTTTTTGGCATAATCAAAAAAATAGTGAAAAAACTAAGTATGTCAAAATATCTCTCACTACGGAGCTTAGCACATGTGAAATTAAATTTTCCATGAATGGGTGGAAATCGCTTGATTAGGATAACTCTATCTCTTCAAATATTAGTGTGAAGTTTAAAAAGCAGTCTAAAGAGTATACCAAAAGATCTCTCATTAAGGAGCTTAGCACATGTGTAATTAAATTTTCCATGAATGAGTGGAAATCTCTTGATTAGGATAACTCCATCTCTTCAAATATTAGTGTGAAGTTTAAAAAGGAGTCTAAAGAGTAATGGAATCACCTAATAAAAAAAAATTTTCAATAACATTAAAAGCTCAATTTAACTTATTGCGAGACTACTAAAGTAGGTACTATAATATAAATCATGTATTATTGGAGTACTTGATCTTTAAAGATTGTTTCATTCTACAAATTAGGAGTTCACCCCTCTGGTTTTTCGTGAAGGGAGAGCAACTAAGAAGAAAAAGATAAGATAAATTAATTTTCATTAATTTATGAAAACTAATATATATATATATAAGTAAAAATAAACATATATATGATTGAGAGAATTCACATGTCAGATGCTCTCCTACAACATAACAAGAAAGAAAATAAATAAATAAAATTAATATAGACACTAAATTAAATCTCAAAAATCTTTTTCAAAATATTGCATACATCCATTAAATATGAAAATTAGAAGATATGAAAAAAAATTACAATCCTCCAAGCGTATTCATTAAGATGTCTACAATATATTCACTAATAAATATATTCACTAATAACATGTCGAATTGTCTAAATATCACATTAAAATATTATCAACATATGAATTAGTAAACATAACGTCTCCAAAAAGAAACTATTATACTAAGACACACGAGTAACTGAAAACATAACTTTTTGCACTGAAACTAGAAACAACAATATACCCATGTACTATTTCTTAGAATTGTGTTCATATGTGTGTATGTAGGAAAATCTAATATGTAATTAAAAAATCTATGAGTGCAAATAATATTGGATCTAGGTTATTGTGATTTATAATTCATTATTTTTTTTATTTTATCTTTTTTCTTGCATATGTATAAGAGCATTCAACCTATGGGATATCATAATTTGATTAGTCTCTTATATAAGGGTTTAGCTTGTACACGTTATGTTATGCGATTTTTCAAATACTCTTCTTTACTTTGCATTGTTTCTCAACATAGTATCAAAGCCAAAATTTTTATACAATAGAAATTTTTGAGTGTGTGGCTTGAATTTGAATGTTCAGACACAATTAATATTTTATTACAATATAACAAGAAATTATTTTTGAAATTATATGATAAAAAAGTTGAATATATTTCTCACTAAAATATAAAAATTTAGAATATTGTTCAAATTTTAGTAAAGATCTCATACTAATTATCAACCTAAAATTTATTATCATCAATTATTAGGTATATACACAAGAAATATTAAAGTTGAAGTGCATCTAATTATAATTATACTAAACTTAAATTATATAGGGTCTAATGCACCATTTTTTTGTAAATTATTCAACATATTTTCTTAGATGTCTCATCCAGTACTCCAGTACTAATTTTAAAGTTATATTTTTTTTAAATTATTTATATTTGACTAGATTTTATTTCTCATTTAGTATTATTTCTATTTATCATATTAGAATTTGTCCATACAATATAAGTGTGACTATTAATAGTAAATCTTTTGCTTACTCGAGAAATGATGCTAGAGAAGAATGGTTTCTCTACATCATCTAAAATATCTAGTTCATTATATAAAGATCATACCTATTGCACAAGCCTTCTGCTTTAGCATAAGGTTTGGAAGAAATTCATATATCAATGTCTTACCATCAAAATTTAAAGAATGCAAATGATAAGTCTCAAACCCAATAACTTGGACAAAGATACTTATATTGAATAAAGACATGACCTCCAACAAATACATATAATATAAGAAATTCTCAAATGATTAGTCATCTTAGTATTATTCTCATACAAATACTTTTAAATTCAAAATTCTTATAAGATTCAGTGCATTAATATTTATGTAACTACATACAAAATTTAATTCATTATATGGATCAAATGTATTATTTATAATATTTAATTAACTAAAATTTATGTTAAGTTTTACTAGGAAAGAACTACAAAACTCAAAAATCAATAAGAATAGAATGATTAGACTAATTTAAATAAATAAATAAAAATATTAATCTTATGATGCAAAGCATTTATTTGATAATTTATGTCTTATGATGCAGAGCATTTATTTGATATTAATCTTATTAATTATATGTCTTTATAAGTTATGCAATTAAACTTAAGGATTATAAAAAAAATAATATCTAATACACAAAATTCTCACTCAACATATAATTAATGAGAGGTTAATATCTTAATATTCTTACCCATAAAAATCAAAGAGATCTCATCTATAGGTGTCAAATGGGCCAAGCGGCCTGAGCTTGGCCCGAAACATACCACGACACGTTATAGTGTTGTGCCTTGGCTCGTGCCGGGCAGATCCTCGGTATGTGTTGTATCATGTCATGCTTTGGATTTTTGGCCCACGTGTCATACCAGGCATGTGGGCAAGGCAAGGGTGACCATGCATCGTGTGACTCTTGATAGGGAGAGGACATGGAAATGACCGATGAGTGATGGCAGCACGGCAGCACGCATCGAAACCCTAATTTTGAAAAAATTTGACCCGAACCAACCAGGCCAAACCTGGGTAGTTTTTGGGTTGCGGGCCCGTGCAGGGCCTAGCATCCAAGGAACTGTCATGCCAAGCACGGCTCGCCAGCCCGATTGGGCCAGATAAATAGATAGATAAACAGATAGATAGAAAGTCTGATAGATATATATATATATATATATATATATATATATATATATATATATATATATATATATATATATATAGACAAATAGATTGGAGAGACAAATAGGCAGACAGATAGACAGACAGATAGATAGATAGATTAATAGGTAGATAGACATACAGATAGATAGACAGACATATAGATATATGTATATGTGTATAAATATATATATATATAGACAGAAAGATATATAGATAGATTGATAGATAGACAAACATAAAGACAAATTGATAGAATGATAGATAGACAAATAGATATATAGATAGATAGATAGATAGACAGACAAATTGATAAATAGACAAATAGACAGACAAATAGAAATATAGAAAAATAGATAGATAGATAGATAGACATTTAGACAGATAGATTGACAGATATATAGATAGACAAATAGACAGTTTGATACACAAATAGACAGACAAAAGAAAAATAGAGAAATAGATAGACAGATTGATAGAAAGTTAGACAGATTGATAGATAGACACATGGACATACAAATAGACATACATATAGATAGACACATAGATAGATATAAAAATAAATATATAGATAGATAGTTAGATAGTTAGATAGACAGATAGATAAACAGACAAATAGATAGACATATAGATAAATATATTGATAGCAAAATAGATAGAAAGATAGATATATAGATAGATATATAGACATAAAGACAAAAAGATAGATAGACAGATAGATAAATAGATAGGTGAGACAAATAGATAGACAAATAGACAAAAATATAGAGGGAGAAATAGATACATACATAGATAGACAGACAGATAGACAAATAGATACATAGATAGATAGACAGGTAGATAAATAAACAGATAGATAGACAGATAGATAGATAGACAATAGGTAAGACAAAGGATAGATAGATAAATAGACAGATAGACATATCTATAGACAAATAGATAGACAAAAAGATAGACAAATAGACAAACAGGAAGACATAATAATAGACATACAGATAGATAGATTGATTGATAGACAAATTGACAGATAGCAATAGACAAATATATACACATATAGATAGGCATACACATAGATAGACAGATAGAAAAACAAATAATCAAACATATAGACAGATAGATAGACAAACATATAGATAAATAGATAGACAAATAGATAGACATACAGATAGTTAGACAGATAGATAGAAAGATATATAGATATATAGAAAGTCTAATTAACAAATTGATAGACAGAGATATAGATAGATAGATTGAAAGATAAATAGACAAACAAATTGATAAATATATAAAGAGATAGATAGATAAACAAATATATAGACAGATAGATATATATATATATAGATAGATAGACAGACATAAAGTTAGACAAATAGATAGAATGATAGATAGATAGACAGCCAGAGAGAGATATATATATACAGATTGATAGACAAATAGATATATAGAAAAATTGATAGATAGATTTATAGTCAGAAAGATAGATATATAGAAAAACAAATATGTGAGACAAATAGAGAGACATATTGATAGACAAACTTATAGACAAATAGATCAATTGTCAGATAGACAGACAGATATATAGACAGATAGATAGACATATAGTCAGATAGATAGACATACACTTAGATAGATCGATAGAAAAATATGAAAAACTGAAAGATAGATAGATAGACATACAAATAGAAAGACAAATAGACTGAGAGATATATTGCTAGATAGACTTATAGATA
>JAREIK010000425.1:46143-91543 GCA_029783825.1 Sapria himalayana
ACTAATCTATTTATTTATTTATCTATTTATATATTTGTCGATTTGTCTTATGTCTATCCTTCTATCAATTTAGCTATCTATATATCTATCAATCTTTCTATTTATATATCATTCTATTTATCTATTTTTTTATATCTATCTATCTTTCATTCATTCTATCTGTCTATCTATCTATTTATCAATCTGTCTACTTGCCTTCGATCTATCTATCTATATATCTATCTTTATATCTAAATATCTATCTATATATGTACCTATCTAACTATCTATCTATCTAACTAACTATCTATCTAACTATCTATCTATCTATCTATCTCTCTATCTATTTATGAATCTATATATCTATCTATCTATATATCTGTCTATCTATCTGTATATCTGTCTATCTATCTATATGCTTATCTATCAATATGTCTATATATCTATCTTTCTATCTTTATATCTGTCTATCTAGTTATCTATCTATCTTTCTATATGTCTATATGTCTATCTATCTATCTTTCTTTCTTTCTATTTTCCTATATATATATATATATATATATATATATATATATATATATATATATATATCTTTCTTTCTATTTGCATATTTATCTATATATATATATATATATATCAATTTATGTATCAATAAATCAATCTATTTATCTTTCTATATGTATGTATATCTATTTATCTATCAATTTTTAAATCAATCTATATGTCTATCTATCAATCTATCTATCTGTCAATTTGTCTATCTGTTTATTTGTGTATCTTTATCTGTATTTTTCTATCTATCTTTCTATCCATCTATATTTCTATCTATCTATATGTCCATCTATCAATAAGTATATTTGTATATCTATCTATTTGTCTATCTGACAATCTGTCTATCTGTTTATCTGCCTATCTGTCTATTTATCTACCTAACTATAAATAAATAAATAAATATATATATATATATATATATATCTTTTTGTCTATATATCTATCTATCTATATGTATTTTTGTTTATTTGTTATATCTATCTATCTATCTAACTTTCTATATATATATATATATTTTAATCAAATAATCAACCAATCTAATTATAGATCTTTGTATCTATCTATCTATATATCTAACTATTTATCTATCAATCTAATTATCTATTTATATATGTATCTATCTATTTATAAATCAACCAATCTATCTATCTATATATCTATCTTACTATCTACTTATCTATCCTCCTATCTATATATCTACCTACCTACCTACATACTAATTTATCAATAATATATCTATCTATGTATCTATCTATCTATCTATGTATCTATCAGCATGTCTAACTATCTTCCTATTTCTATGTCAATCTTTCTAAAAATTTGTCTATATTTCTATATGTCAATTTGTCTATATACCTATTATCAAACTATCTATCTATCTAAATATCAAACATATTATTTACATATTTATCTATCTTTACATCTATTTGTCTATTTATCTGTTATCTTTCTATCTGCCTATCTGTCTATATGTTTATCTATCTATCATTCTATCATTCTATATGTTTATCTATTTATTAATCTATTTATTTACTTGCCAATCTATTAATCTATGTATATATCTATCTATCTATATATATATATATATATATATATATCTGTCTGTCTATCTATCTATCTATTAGATTATATGTTTATCAGTCATTTAGTGTAATTTTCTATGACTCTATCTGGCTATGAGTATATATGTATATAATTCTTTATGTCTATCTATCTAGTTGTCTATCTATCTATCTATCTATCTATCTGTCTGTCTGTCTATTTGTCTATCTGTCTATCTGTCTATCTATATATTTATCTATCTATTTGTCTATTTCTCTTTCTGTCAATCTATCAATCTATTTATCTATTTATATGTTTATCTATATTTCTATCTATATGTCTATCTATCTTTTTGTTTATCTATCTATCTATCTATTTTTCTATCTATCTATCTATCTAACTATCTGTCAATCTGTCTATCTATCTATTTATCTATCTTTATTTATATCTATCTATCAGTATATCTTTCTAATTGTCAATCTGGTTTGTATGTATATCTATCTCTATTTCTATTTGTCTATTTTTTATATGTCTATCTATCAATTTATTTATTTATATATTTGTCTATATATTTATCTATCTATCATTTCTGTCTATCTATCTATCAGTTTATTTGTTTATCCATCATTCTGTCTATTTTTTATCACTTTATCTATCTATAAGTATATATGTCTATATATCTCTATGTCTCTATATCTTCATGTCTATTTGTCTAGATGTATATCTATCTATCTATCTATATATTTATATATATATCTATTTATCTATCTATAGATATTTCTATCTGTTTGTCTATTTATCTAGCTACCTTTCTTTATTTCTATATATCTATCTGTCTATCTTTCTAATTGTCTATTTTTTATATGGATATCTATCTATCTTTCTATTTATCTATTTATCTATGTGTCTATCTATTTATCTATCTATAAGTCTTTCCAACTGTCTCTATTTATCTCTCTCTATTTATCTATCTACCATTCTATCTATTTATCTTTCTATCAATCAAACTATCTATCTATCTATCTATCTGTCTGTCTTTCTATCTATCTATTTGTCTATCTATCTATTTATTTATTTGTATATTTGTCCTTCTGTCTATCTATTTATCTATATATCTATCTATCTATCTATCAAATGATTTATATTTCTATCTATCTATCTATCTAACTACCTTTCTATCTATCTATTTATCTATCAGTCTATCAATCAATCAATCTATATGTCTATCTGTGCAATTCTCAATATGTATATCTGTTTATTTGTCTATCTGTCAATTTGTATATCTGTCTAACTATCTATATGTCCATCTATCAATATATCTAGCTATTTGAATATCTATTTGACTATATATCTCTTTATTAATCTATTTATATGTTTATGTATATATCTTTCGGTGTATTGATCTATATATAAATATTTTTATTTGCCTATTGTCTATTTGTCTATTTTCCTATTTGTCTATATGTCTATATGTCTTTCAGTCCATCTGTCTATATGTCAATCTATATATTTTTCTATTTGTAAAAATGGCTAACTGCCTATTTGTCTTTCTATCTATCTATCAATATATCAATTTGTTTCACCATTTATCTTTCTATTAGTCTACATGTCTACTTGTCTACCTATCTACATAATTATCTGTATATCTATCTATTTGCCTATCTATATAACAGTTTATCTATATATATGTCTATCTTTCTATCTATATTTCTATATATCTGTCTGTCTATCTGTTTATCTGTCTATTAGTCTATCTTTCTTTCTGTCTATCTATTTATCTGTCAATCTGTCTATCTGTCTATCTATCTATCAAATTTTCATTATATCAATCTCTCTTTCTTTCTCTTTATCTGTCTATTTAAATATCTATCAATTTGTCTATCATTCTATCTATCTATCTATCAATTTATCTATCTATCTACATGCCTATCTATCAATCTATCTATCTATCTATATGCCTATATATCTATCTATATTTCTTCTATATATCTATCAATTTATTAATCAATCAATCATTCATTCATTCTATCTATCTATCTACATGTCTATCTATCTATCTATATATCTATCTATATCTATCTATTTGTTAATCTATCTATCTTTATATCAATCTATATGTCTCTTTGTCTAATTATTTACCTATATATCTGTTTATATATTAGTTTATCCATCTAAATGTCTATATATCTATATGTCTATTTGTCTATATGTCTATATGTCTATCTATCTAACTATCTATTTTACAACAAGAACTTATTTATTTAGCTAGGGAATTTTAGCTAGGGATCAATCCCTAGCTAAATTACGATGGATTAGCTAGGGAATAGCAAGGGATTTATGATTTTTTATTGAAATAAAAATTTGCAACAGATTAGCGATGGAATATTTACATAAATTCCACTCAAGAAAATCAAGCAATTTAGCAATGGATTAGCGATGGATTAGCGACGGAATATTTTCGTAAATTCCTCTCAAGAAAAGCGAGGAATTTAGTAACAGATTAGCGACAAAATTTCTATAGCTAATAAAATCTCGAATATAGTGATGGATTTAGCGACGTATTTAGCGACGGAATTTCCCTAGCTAATAAAATTCATAATTTTGTGACGGATTAAGCGACGAAATTTCTCTAGCTAATTACATTCATATCATAGTAATAGATTTCAACTATAGAATTCCCTACCTAATAACATCTGGAACATAGTAATGGATTTTAACGATGGAATTTCTCTAGCTAATTATATCTCAAAATATAGTGATGAATTTAGTGATGGAATTTCTCTAGCTAATTACATATTAATATAGCGATGGTTTTTAGAGATAAAACTTCCCTAGCTAATTACATCCTGAATATAGCAATGAATTTTAGTAACGGAACTTCCCTAATTCATTAAATCCAGAATATATCAATAGATTTAGCGATGGAACTTCCCTAGCAAATTAAATCCGGAATAAAGCGACGGATTTAGTGACAGAACTTCCCTAGATAATTAAATCTTGAACATATGGACGTATTTAGCGACAAAATTTTTCTAGCCAATATTTAATTATATAATTTTTTTAATTTATTATTAGTTTTAATATTTTAATTATTTTTGTATATTAAATATATGTTAATGGTCTATATATGAGCGATACTTGAAAGATACATTATGCCAGTAAAATTTTAAAAAATGGATATAATAAATAAATAATTTAAAAATATAAAAATACAAAAAAATTATATTAATAAGGACTAAAATAACTGTTTTTATAATGTATTAATTTTTTAAAAAATTATACAAAAAATTTTTCTAAAATTTTCATTTAAGAAACTTAAAAATTTGTATTAAATTAATATTAAATAATTAAATTAAAAAGTATAATAAATTTTTTCGATATTTTAAAAATTAAATTAACATACATTAAAATTTCTACTAATATAAATGTAAAATAATTCATTGTATGATAAAATAAAAAAAATTCCAAAAATATTTGAATTGCCGAATAAACTAGTAAATATTAATATTATTATAAGTATAAAAAAAATTTTATGATTATAAGAAACATTTAAAAAAATAATTAATACAAAATTTGAAAATATTGAAATATAATAAAAATATAAATTTTTTCAATACAGTTAAAAGAAAATAAATTAATATTTAAAAATAAATACATAGATGTTTGTTGCTGCTAAAGTTTATAAGAATTAAACAATTAAATAATATTTTTAATATTAGCTTTTAACATTATGTCTTTATTAAATTATTAAATATAAGTTTTTTTAATTATCTTCTCACTTTAAAAATTTTTTGAATTTTAAAAATTATTGATGATATCAAATAAAATGAGATTTTATGCTTTTAAAATTATTTCATATTATCTTCATAAAAATTAATATGAATTAATAAAAATTTATAACCATAACATATAAATTTTTATATATTTTTTAATATTAAAGTATTTTATAACTCTTAGGAGAGTGGCTAAAAGACAAATCATCTTTTCATGTATGTCTTATTATATGAAGTTTGCTAATTTTGTAGCTATTTGATATTTTTTTATAAGGCTAAACATATATATTTTTAAATTGTTTATATATTTATTATTTAATTAATATTATAATAAAAAATTGTAAGGTGTTTATTTTTCATGTGTACCTTGCTACACACACATTAATTTTGTTGAAAAAATTTTGATGGTAAATAAAATAAATGAGTATTTTTGCATTATATATATATATTGTTTATTTAATGTTTTTATAATTAAAATATAAATATTTTGGTAATATATATAATCACTTGTTGAGACCCTAGAGACAACTCTAATAAGTGAAGCTCATATCCTCCATAGTCCACCATCTATATCTCATCAGTGACACATCAAAATTTATTCGAAGATTAACCAATAATTTGTTATTGATTTGAGGTATGTTTTCTACCCAATTTTTCATCTATAATCTTAATGCAAGAGTCTGCATATTGATCATGTTACTTTTTTTTCTGAAATTCTTCTTCATTAATCACCATTGTATGCTTGGATTGCGTATATAAACTTATTCGTATACATACTACAAGCATCTCTGATATAATGCATTCTCATTATGTGGATGTTGATGGTGCATAGCAGGTATTCCGACTTGATATCTACATCAATAGTCAAAACTATATATAAATCGTATACATAAACATAAGTGTATTTTATATAAGTGTATTTAAACATTACTATATATCATTATGCATGTGTGATATAATTTGAATTTCTTATATGCGTATTTTACAATATATATAACTATAAAAATAGTATACATAAACATAATTAAATATAAATATAACAACGTATATTTAATATAGAGATATATATATAACTATATATAAATGTATTTAACAATATGTATATCAACATATTACTATATATAAATGTAATTATCTACATTAATATACATAACTATATATAAATTGTATACATAAACAGTATAAGGTATGCTGACTTGATATCTACATCAATATACATATCTATCTATAAATGGTATACATAAACTGTATACATAAATATAAGTTTATTTTATATAAGGGTATTTAAACATAACTATACATCAATATGCATGTGTGATATAATTCAAATTTCTTATATAAGTGAATTTAATATACTTATAATTATAAAAATTGTATGCATAAACATAACTATATATAAATATAACAACGTATATTTAATATACATATACATATATTGATATATAACTATGTATAAATGTATTTAACAATGTGTATATCAACATATTACTATATTTAAATGTATGTATCTACATTAATATACATAACTATATATAAACAATATGCATAAATAGTATACATAAATAGTATACATAAACATTATAAGGTATGCCGACTTAATATCTTTATCAATATACATAACTATATATAAATAGTATAATTAAATAGTATACATAAACATAAGTGTATTTTATATAAGTGTATTTAAACATAACTATACATCAATATGCATGTGTGATATAATTCGAATTTCTTATATAAGTCTATTTTACTATATCTATAACTATAAATACAGAATACATAAACATAACTATATATAAATATAACAACGTATATTTAATACACACACACACACACACACACACATATATATTACAATATATAAATGTATTTAGCAATATTATATATAAATGTATTTATCTACATTAATATACATAACTATATACAAATAATATACATAAACAATATAATGTATGCCGACTTGATATATACATCAATATACATAACTATATATAAATAGTAATCATAAACAGTATACATAAATAGTATACATAAACATAAGTGTATTTAACAATATGTGTATTTTACTATATTTATAACTATAAAAATAGTATACATAAACATAACTATATATAAATATAATAACATATATTTAATATACATAAATATAAATATATATATATATATATATATATATATATATATATATATATATATATAACTATATATAAATGTATTTAACAATATGTATATCAACATTTTACTATATATAAAAGTATTTATCTACATCAATACCTATACATAGCCATATGTCTAAATATATATAATTATATGAAAAAACTATATATAACCACATCTACAACATGTATAACTACATGCTTTAGAAACTTAATGTCCATTCATATCATTCATCTCATTCATACATGTTTTTTTTAGATATTGTATAAATTTTTATCATTTTCCCATATATTTTAGGAACTTAAAATTTAATTTTTTTAACCTCAAATGTTTTTTTATTGCATTTTTTATATGTTTGCATAAATCATTATGATTTAATATGTTTAGTATTTGTATTTTTGTTTCACTTAATATCATTTAACTATAATTGATTTCTAATTAAAATGTTCATTTGTTAAAATTCATTTTGTAAATTTCAAAATAAATAACAATATATTTGTGTAATACATATTATAAAAAATTTCTAAAATATATATGTGATGTAGTTTCAATTTACAAAGAAAAAACTTTAAAAATAAAATTTATTTACAAAATAAAATTTTCACATCATGATATTCAATATGTTATATGTATTATAAATAAACAATGTTTGAAATGTATCTATTAATTACAAAAAAAAACATTGTAATGTATTAAATTTGAAAAAAAAATCTAAAAATAATTATTTAAAAAAACAAATTCATATATTTATATGGTCATTTATATATTTTGAATAAAATAAAAAAAATAATTACTTGTAGAAAAAGTTACTCTTGTATTTATATGGTACTCTATTTTTTTTAAATATAATTAAAGAAATAATTATTTTTTCACAAAACATTAAAGGCATGTATTTATATGCACTACATTATATTTATTAGAATTTTAAAGTTTCTATAAATTTATTAATAATAATAAATAATAGGTTGAAATTTATCAGACACTAATATTTTAATAAAAAAATTATATAGAAAAACAAAAACAATATTATCTATTTATGAACTATATTTTAATATTTAACATAATTGTAAAACCAAAATAATTTACAAATATGCTAACTTCATTTATTTATATGAGTATAATGATAGTTGTTTTAATATAAATATTAAAAAAACAAATATTTGAATAAAATAGAAGCTCATATATTTAATTAACAATTTTATTTTACGCAAAAAAATACTTCACACACACACTCACTCACTCACACACACGCATACACAAAAATATTTGTTTTAAATATAAATAATTTACATTATTTTATAAATTTTGTACAATATATAATAATTTATTTTAATTAAATTTTCAAAATGAAAAAAGTTTAAATACATTTACACACACACACACACATATAATAGTTTCATGTATAACTTTAAAAATACATTATGTATATAGGTATATGAGTGTGTTTGTGTGGGTGTATAGTAGTATATGCATGCATATGAGTATATATACATTACATTGAAAATGTAGATACATGTGTGAATATATACAATAGTACAAAAATGTGTATGCCGATATATAATATATAGTAATGTATATGGGTGAATAAATGTGTGTGTTTGTGTAGAGAAATTTATATGCACATATATATTTATGCATATATATGTAAATATCAATATTAATTTTGAGAATAAAAATACTTGAGCACATAAATATTAACATGTTCCACAGATTCCTGGGAGCAGGAGCAAAAAGTGACATTATTGCAAGATACTACAAATCTCCCATCTATAACACTTTGCCTCATAATTTGATCAGAGTACTACTCGCAATGATAAGGTTCATTTAATACTACATACCATGGAGTTACATTTTCATTCAATACCATAATTTGTTCATGTAAAAAAATCTATCTAATATCTTCTTCAACAACTTTTCTATCTTCTGTTTCTAGTATTGATAAGCTATTTTCAATTTTGATTAAATGTAAATTTCTTATATAATATCTCTAGTTCAAACTATTATAATATTAAAATCCATCAAATCAATCTAGGCCTGACATCTTTCTTTTCTATGAGATATTTGATTATAAATATTTAGTATATACTATGACTTTGGTTCCCACTAATTATGACATTAATTTTCCAAACGAAAAGATTGTTAATACAAGTTCTTTCTCTATAGTGGTGTAATACAATTGGGTATTTTAGAGTGCGTTGTTATCATTGTATATGATAACTAAAATATAAATATTTGTATAATGATATAAAACTTTTCATAATTATATTTAACTATATTTGTAACTATGTAAACTATTTTTATAACTATATTAATAAATATATATAACTTTTTTAACTATATAATATTTTATAACTATATGAGTAATTCTATATAACTATATTTTTAACAAAATATATCATATGTATAATACTATATAACTATATATAATTGTATTTTACTATATGTATAACTATAAAAATATTATATATTGCTATATCTTTAGCTACATACATATTTATAACTATATTTGTATAACTATATATAAATATTTGTATAACTATGCAATACTCTATACACTACAAGAAAATATTGATTTAGTTAGGGAATTTTAGCTAGGGAATAATCCCTAGCTAAATTGCGAGAGATTAGCTTGGAAATAGCAAGTAAATTATGTTTTATCATTAAAATAATAATTTACAACAGATTAGCGATGGAATAATTTCGTATATTCTACATTAGAAAAAAGTGAGGAATTTAGCAACGGATTAGCGACAGAATAATTTCATAAATTCCGCATCAGAAAAGAGCGGGGAATTTAGCAATGGATTACCTACGAATTATCGACGGAATATTTTCATAAATTCCGCTCAAGAAAAGTGGGAAATTTAGCAACGAATTAGTGATGAACTAGCGATAGAATTTTCCTAGCTAATAAAATCCGGCATTTAGCGATTGTTTAGTGATGAAATTTCCCTAGCTGTCAAAAACCAGTTTTTAGAGATGGATTTAGCAATGGAATTTTCATAGCTAATAAAAACTGGAATCTAGCGATGGATTTAGCGACATAATTTCCTAGATAATAAAATTCGGAAATTAGCAACGGATTTAGAGATAGAATTTCCCTAGCAATTAAAATCTGTAATTTGGCGATGGATTTAGTGACGGAATTTCCTTGGCTAATTACACCTGTAACATAGCAACCAATTTCAACTAAGGAATTCCCTAGCTAATTACATACTGGACATAACGATGGATTTTAGCGACGTAATTTCACTAGCTAATTATATCTCGAAAATATAGCTACGAATTTAGCGACAGAATTTTCCTTGCTAATTACATACTTAATATAGTGACGGATTTTAGTGACATAACTTCCCTAGCCAATTACTTCATGATTATAATGACAGATTTTAGTGACATAACTTCCATAGCTAAAAAAATCTGGAATATATTGATGGATTTAGCGAGGAAACTTCTCTAGCTAATTAAATTCGAAATATACCGACAGATTTAGTGACTGGACTTCTCTAGCTAATTAAATTTCGAACATAGCGATAGAATTTCATAGCTAATATTTAATTAATATAATTTTTTTAATTTATTATCAGTTTTAATATTTTATTTAATTTTGTTTATTAAATGTATGCTAATTGTCTATAGATGAATGATCATTGAAAGTTACATTCTCTTCGTAAAATCATAAAAAAATGATTATAAATAAATAATTTAAAAATTATAAAAATACAACAAAAATTATTTTAATAATGACTAAAATAACTATTTTTATGATGAATTAATTTTTAAAAAATAAATACATCATAATTTTTCTAAAATTTTTAATTAAAAAACTTAAAAATTTGTATTAGAGTAACATTAAATAATTAATTCAATAATTATAATAATTTATTTCGATATTTTAAAAATTAAATTAACATACATTAAATTTTCTACTAATATTAATGTAAATTAATTCATTGTATGATAAAATATTAAATATTTTCAAAAATATATGAACTAACGAATAAACTAGTAAATATTAATATTATTATTAGTATAAAAAATATTTTATGATTATATGTAAGTTTTAAACAAAATAATTAATACAAAATTTGAAAATTTTGAAATATAATAAAAATATAAAATTTTTCATTAAAGTTAAAACAAAATAAATTAATATTTAAAAAAAATACATAGATGTTTACCCCTGCTAAAATTTATAATAATTAACCACTTGAGTAATAATTTTTCTATTAGCTTTTAACATTCAGTCTATTAAAATAATTAATATAACTTTTTTTAATTATCTTACCACTTTAAGTAATTTTTTGAATTTTAAAAATTATTAATGATATCAAATAATATGAAATTTTTTCCCTTTAAAATTATTACATATAATCTTCATAAAAATTAATATAATGAATTCTAAAAAATTTATAACCATAAAATATAAATTTTTATATATTTTTTAACATTAAGAGTATTTTATAACTCACAAAAGAGTGATTAGAAGACAAATTATCATTTCATGAATGTCTTATTATATGAAGTTTGTTAATTTTGTAGCTATTTGATAAATTTTTTTATTAGGCTAAACATATATATTTTTAAATTGTTATATATTTATTGTTTAATTAATATTATATTAAAAAATTGTATGGTATATATTTTTCATTAGTACCATGCTACACGCACATTAATAAAGTTGAAAAAATTTTGATAGTAAATAAAATAAATGAGTCTTTTTGTATATTATAAATATATATATATATATATATATATATAATATTATATTATATTATTTATTTAATGTTTTTATAATTAAAAATATAAATATTTTGTAAATATATATAATTTGTTATTTTTTATTTATTTTGTCGAGACTCAAGTCCTCCATCATTCTCTTGATATTTTCGAAGAAAAAGCGACGTAAGTCCTCCGTAGTCCTCCATCTTTTTTTTACACTAATGCAGCATAAACATATTCGAATTAAATGATAATTTCTTATTGATTTGAGGTACATTTTCTACCCTAATTCTTCATCGATTATCTTAATGCAAGAGTTTGCGTATTAGTCACTTAATTTTTTTTTTCGAAATTCTTCTTCTTTAATCATATACATTAAGTTAATTATACTTATTGTGATACATACCTAATGCATTTGTGTTGTGTTGGGCAGTAGGTATGCTTATATAAACTTTATTTAATTATACTTTTTTTAATACATATTCTGTTAATTTAATTATACTTGGACTGCTTATATAAACTTTATCTTATATAACACAAAATGGGTGTTTTGTGTTGGGGAGTGTGCATATAACACATAAATATATAAATGTATTTTATTATATCTATAACTATAAAAATAGTTTACATAAACATAACTATATATAAATATAACAACATATATTTAATATATATATATATATATCATAATTTTATATATGATACATTCGATATACATGTCGTGTATTTCAAATATAATTAGTATTAAACATATAACATTATATATATATATATATATATATATATATATATATATATTATACAAATAAAGTTATTCTGACTTTATGATAGGCTTTTAAAATTTATAATTGAAATTTGTAAGTCATCATTATGAAATACACGTCGAATAAATTTGCTTTATGAAAATATCTATTATTCCAAAATGTCGTGCCTACTCAATAAGGATAATTAAATTAATATATGTAAACTTTATTTTATACATGGCTTTATGTATAGGGAAAAACACACACTCTTATAAAAATGTAATAGTGTATTTAACATATGTAAATTAAAAGTATAGTCACATTAATATCTGGTAATGTCAAATTGATATATGTAAACATTTATTGACCACGTTTCAATTAGTTCAAATAAAAATGTAATAGGCTTTATGTATACTGATACTAATTTACAAGACATTTAAATATATGTATATATTTGACAATACTTTAATTACTATATTTAATTAAATGCCACATAGGCTTCTTTATAAATACCCTAGCATTGACTATCAATATTATTCATACTAGATTAAAATATATAAGATATCCAGTTCATCTGACATACATTATTTCCTACATGAATTGATGCCGATGACTTTTTGATGGGGTTGAGAAGTTTCACTGATATGGATGAGTAAATCTCACATATTTTATCACCGCTATAGCCATTAACTCATAAATTATATACCCATGGACTTGATACTGTTTACTTATTGTAAGCTAACCATATAATTGTTTACTTGAGTAAACACTAGAAACTATTTACTTATTGTAAGCTCAGATAATGAAGAAACTTTGATAATTAATCCAAATAATCAATATCTATGAAATGATAATCTAGATTCATAGAGTTAACTTTATTACTTGTTAAACTCATATACTTGTGATACATTTTACCGTGCTATAAAATAATTAACACTTCCATTGATTTTTGTAGTGTCTTGTATCACTATAATTTCAAAACTTAATGGTCTTTAAGCTATTATAATTACAATGATTCTTAGATTTAGACCTCTTGTTTATTGATTTGTTTTGTTGTTTTCTCTTGGTTGAATTTCTTTCAATTAACTTTGTATATAATTCTAAAGAGGTTGATCTTTCACTTGTCTATCTCTTTTGAATCTCCTTACTGAGAACTAAATCATAAACATCATCGAATTTCAATTTATTAGTTCTTGTTGAACTATGCACAACTATAATTGCAATACGTTAATTTTTGATAGAGAACACAAAAGTATCAATACACATACTTCATCATTGACTTCAATACCAAAAAAACTTAAATTGGGTTTTGATTGTGTTGACTTCATTTAGTTGCTAGGTCACTGATGTGCTTTCTGTCAACTACAGATTGAAAAAACACCTCATCATGTGCACTTTTTTTTAGCTTCAATTAGTTTTTCATATATAATAGCAAGAGCCTTCGTAAGCCTTACTATTCTCTTCTCATTTTTTATATTGAAACTAAGTTGGTAATATATCATATTTCAGATGAATTCAAGTGCTAGTATGTGCTCTTCTTTCTTCATAGGCTCTATCTTCTTCCTCACAAGGGGTTGATATAGAATTTTCTAGTATATATATTTCAGATAGAATTTCTTATACTCTATCTTCTTCAGATTTCTAATAATTTTTTCATAGTATTTCATGAGAAACAATACCATATACATTCAAATCAGATTTCTTTATCTATTATATAGGAGTAAAATAAAATCAAACATTAAAAAAAAATAATAAAATGATATATTTATTCAATCAAATTGGAATAAATATATTAAATCAAACTCAATTTTAATCAAACTAGTTAGATCGAATTAGTTTTACCTCTCTCTAATTCTCTTTGACATAGAATTTGTCAAATTTCATGGTAGATTATTTTAGACATTGGAAGAAGTTGATGTTAAAAGACTATGGAATATGGTGATGATGATGCGCCACTAGGTGAACTCCATGTCAAGGTGCTTGGTGTATTTTTCCAAGCATAGATATGAACTCCATGTCATTTCTATATTTAGCTTATTTTGCCAACTATAGTTTCTTGTTGGCCTAAAATAATGACAGAGAGTGATCTTATGTTTTTTTTTGTTACATCTAACCACTTCTTCACACAAGTCACTTTCCAAAATGTAACAATAAAAGCAAGGTGTCTATCATCAATTAATTTCATAAATATATATATATATATATGTGGTTATATTTATACATATTTATGTTTATGTATACTATTATTATAGTTATAGATATAGTAAAATATATTTATATAAGAAATTCAAATCATATCACACATGCATATTGATGTATAGTTATGTTTAAATACAGTTAATGATTTGACGAACTTAAATGTATAAAGATTTATAGATTTATATATAATTATATATAAATGTATTTAACAATATGTATATCAACATTTTACAATATATAAATGTATTTATATACATAAATACCTATACATAGCCATATGACTAACTATATATAATTACATGAAAAACTAAATATAACTACATCTACAACATGTATAAATACATGCTTCAGAAACTTAATATCCATTCATATCATTCATCTCATTCATATATATATATTTTTGATATTGTATAAATCTTTAGTATTTTTCCATAATTTTTGGAACTTAAATTTAATTTTTTAAACTTTATATGTATTTTTAATGTATTTTTATATTTTGTATAAATAATTAAGATTTAATATGTTTAGGATATGTATTTTTGTTTCACTTAATATCATTTAACTAAAATTGATTTTTAATAAAATGTTTATTTGTTAAAATTCATGTTGTAAATTTCAAAACAAATAACAATATGTTAGTATAATAAATATTTTAAAAAATTTCTAAAATATATATGTGATGTAGTTTCAATTTACAAAGATAAAACATTAACAATAAAATTTATTTACAAAATAAAATTTGCACCTCATAATATGCAATATGTTATATTTATTATACATAAATAATGTTTAAAATGTATCATTTAATTACAAATAAAAACATTGACATATATTCAATTTTAAAAAAAAATTAAAAATAATTATTTAAAAAAACAAATTCATATATTTATATGGTCATATATATATTTTGAATAAAATAAAAAAATAATAACTTGTAGAAAAATTTGCTCATTTATTTATATGGTAATCTAGTTGTTAGAACATAATTAAAGAAATTATTGATTTTTTACAAAAGATTAAAGGCATCTATTTATATGCACTACATCATAATTGCTTGAAATTTAAAGTTTCTAAAAATTTATTATTAATATTATATAATAGGTAGAAATTTATCACAGACATTAATATTTTAATAAAAGAATTTTATAATAAAACAAAAAAAAACTATTATCTATTTATGACCAATATTTTAATTTTTAACATAATTTACAAATATGTCATTTTCATTAATTTATATGAGTATAATGATAGTAATTTTAATATAAATAATAAAAAAACTACTATTTGAATAAAATAGAAGCTCATATATTTAATTCATAATTTTATTTTATGCATTAATATGCTTCACACACACACATGTGCACACACACACACAAAAATTTATTTTAAATATACAGAATTTACAATATTTTATAAATTGTGTACAATATATAATATTTTATTTTAATTACATTTTCAAAATCATTAAATTTTAAATACATTCACACACACACACACACACACACATATATATATAATAGTTTCATTTGTAACATTAAAATACATTACATATAATGGTATATGTGTGTGTTTGAGTGGGTATTAAGTAGTAAATGCATGCATACAAATATATACACTCTACTTTGAAAATGTCATCGATACATGTGTGAATATATATCAAAGTACAAAAATGTATAAGTGTGTGTGTGTGTGTGTAGGTCAGTGTATATTCACATATATATTTATGCATATATATGTAAATATCAACATTATTTTTGAGAAAAAAAAATACTTAAGCACATAATTATTATCATGTTCTAAAATTCATGAGAGCACAAGCAAAGAGTGATATTATTGGAAGATACTACTAATCTCGCATCTATAACACCTTGCCTCATAATTTGATTAGAATACTACTCGCAATGATAAGGTTCATTCAATACCACATACCATGGAGTTACATTTTCATTCAATACTATAATTTGTTCAAATAAAAAAATCTATCTAATATATTTTTCAACAACTCTTAATCTTCTTTTTCTAGTCTTGATAAGCTATTTTCAATTTTGATTATATGTACATTTCTTATCTAATATCTCTAGTTCAAACTATTGTAATAGTAAAATCTATCAAATCAATCTAGGCCTAATATCTTTATTTTCTATGATATATTTGATTATAGAATATTTAGTATATACTATGACTGGTTCCCAAAAAACATGATATTATCTTGCCAAAAGAAAAGAGTGGTTATACAAGTTCTTTCTCTATAGTGGTGTAATTCAATTGGGCATCTCAGAGTGTGTTGTTATCACAGTATATGATAACTATTTATAACCATTTGTATAACTATATAAAACTCTTCATAATTATATTTATCAATATTTGCACCTATGTAAACTATTTTTATAACTATATAATATTTTATAACTATATGAGTAATTCTATATAACTATATTTTTAACAAAATATATCATATGTATAATAATATATACCTATATATAATTGTAGTTTACTATATGTATAACTATACAAATGTTATATATAACTATATCCTTGACTACTTACATATTTATTACTATATGTGCATAACTATATATAAATATTTGTAAAACTAGCACTCTATATAATTAAATATAATTATATATGTATCTATGTATACATATATGTATTCATATAATTAAATCTATATATTTATTTATATCTTTGTATATATTTATATATAACTTCTTATAACTACTTGTATGAATATATCTATATATAATTATATGTTTAACTTTATATAACTCTTTTTTTAATTATGTATACTATAGGTATAAGAACATATAGAGGTTGACCTCCCTCTCTGGTGACCATCTATTGAGGTCTATTGATTCTGTTTCTTTCTCTCATCAGATCTCTTTACAGCCATACAACAATGGATTTGAGATTTAGTGGAAGAAATGAGATTTACGTTCACAAAGATATTCAGCAGGCTGTTTGCCAACAAGGAGACGAGAATTTTGATGCTAATCCTTGATACTGGTGGAAAGAAAATCATTTTGTATAAGTTTAAGTTTGGTGAAATTGTCACCAAGATTCCTAATATTGTCTTCAATGTAGAGACTGTTGAATATAAAAACATTAATTTCATTGTGTGGGATGTTGAGGGTCAAGACAAGGTTTGCCCTTTCTGGAGGGATTACTTCCAAAATACCCAAGGTCTCATATTTGTGGTGGATAACAATGACAAAGATTGAGTAGTTGAAGATAGAGATGATTTGCATAGGATGCTAAATGAGGAAAAGCTTCGAGATGCAGTTTTGCTAGTGTTTGCCAATAAGCAAGATCTTCCCAATGCAATGAATGCAGTTGAAATTTCTGACAAGCTAGGACTTCACTCTCTTCTCCAATGCCATTGCCACATTCAGAGCACCTGTGCTACCTCTAGCAAGGGCCTCTAAGAGGGTATCGATTGGCTTTCCAATTACATTGCTAGCAAATCATAAACACGTTTAAGCAGGATGAGGCAAACTTTGTTGGCATATCTGGATGTTGATCTAATCTTTGTTTATTTTTCTTGAGTTTTGTTGTGTTATGTGGATGACATCATCTGTTTCTAGGGGAATTCAAATTGTATTTATATTTATATATTGCATGCATAAAATACAAGGCCACATTTACTTTGTTCTGATCTGTTGTAAGCCGAATTTGTTTGTTTTCTATTTTTTGTTTTCTATCTTTTTGCCATAGGATCCCAAAGGTATAAGAACATATAATTGACTTTGACTATATGTATTACTATAAAAGCTTTATACATAACTATATTTAAATATATAATTTACAACTTATATTTAATATACATTTGTATATATCAGTATTCAAAAATATATTTTACTATATCTATACCTATACATAACTATATGTATAGATATATAAAATTATATAAATAAATATATATAGCTACATATATAAATATAAGTATAACTATATGTGTAACTATATGTATAATCACATGTAACTATATTTATAATTACGTGTATAATAACATACAACAATATGTAAGCACAAAGCATGAGATTCTCCGTTGATTAGACTCTTATATGGTATAATACAAATAAGGGCCGTACTCTTGCTTAATCCTAGCCCTTGGGCCTTAGGCTCAAATATGAACTTATGTATGACAAAAGATGTAATATTTGATAAGTTTATACCGATGAAATTTTATTTTCTTTTATATAATCTTTCATTCTAACACTACACTCTCTATGTGTCTCTCTCTCCTTCTCTAATTCTTTCTGTCACTCTATTCCTCTTTTTCTTTATGTGTCACCCTCTCTCTCTTGTTATTTTCTTTCTCACTCTCCTTTCTTGCTATTCTCTCTACCTCTCTTTCTCCCCTCTTTCTCTCCATCTCTCATTCTCCCCCATTTGTCTCCCTCTCTCTTTCTCCCCCTTTCTCTCCCTCTCTCTTCCTTTTTCTCTCTCTCTCTCTCCCTCTTTCTCCCTCCCTCCCTATCTTTCCCTTTCACCATTTCTCTCCTCCTCTCACTCCCTCCTTCTTTCACTCTCCTCTCTCTCTCTCTCTCTCCCATCTCCCCATTTCTCTTCCCCTCTCTCCCCACCTCTTTCTCTCTCTATCTCCCTCTCCCCCTTGTAACGTTAAATGTCTTTCTTTTTTTCTTTCCTTTCTTGTGCATTATCATATTTTGATCCCATAATCTAGTATTACTATGATATATAATAATCTTTATTGTGCTAAAAATGGGATAATCTATTCATGTAAATTCTACAAATGCAATGCCTCGATATTCATGATATTTAATTTTTAAATATTCATCTGTAAGTAATTTTATTTAATTATCAGTATATTTTGAAGTAATAGAATGTTTAATTCAAAATAATGATTGAGCATTATTTTTTGAAAATAAAATAGGGCAAAATGAGTTTAGATCATTAGTGGATGTAAAGAAGATTTATTAATGGATTTTTGAATAAAGATTTTATAAGTGGGCTTAAAACTTTCATCAATTTTTCATGTAGTCAATCAAGATGGATGAATGGAGAAAAATAAATTGTACATGTAATCATTGTAAGTGTCAGAATATCCTTTTTCGTGATGCAAACACTATAAGATACCATTTGGAAAAATATGGCTTTGTGCCAAATTATTTTATTTGGATTTATCATGGGGAAAGTACAAAGGCTCTACACATTAACAAAAATGAGGGTACTGAATCATTTGCTTGTGGTGAAGAATCATCAAACACATACCATAGAATGATCATGGAAGCTGCTGGTGCTGACTTCAATATGGATTACATGGATGAACCACCTAATCTTGAAGCTTAGAAATTTTATGAAATGCTTAAAGCTGCAGATAAAGAGTTGTGGCCTGGTTGTAAAACACATTCGCAATTGTTACTTGTGGCTTGACTTATGAGCATTAAGTTAGAAAATCATATGTCTGAGAAATTATTTGATCATGTGATAGAACTGATACATGAGATTGTTCCGGATAATAATTTGATCACTAACAACTTTTACAACACTAAGAAGTTACTATGAGGAATGGGTCTACTAGTAAAAAAATTGATTGTTATTTAAATGGATGTATGTTATATTGGGGTGGTGATAGTGAATTAATTAACTGTAAGTTTTATGATCATCCTCGATTTAAGAAGGCATCTCGTGTTGTAGATACCCAACAAAAATTGAAGGTTATATTTAAGAAGTATTATTTTCCATTAATTCCTCGATTATAGAGACTATATCCATCAAATGCTACAGCAAATATTATGAGGTGGCATTCTGAGCATGAGGTTTAAGACGGGGTAATGCTTGATACATCAAATTCACTTGCTTGGAAGCATTTTACTTAAATACATCAAGATTTTGTAGTTGAAAGTCAAAATGTGAGATTGGGTCTCTGAATTAATGGATTTCAGCCATTTGGGCAATCTGGACAATAGTCTTCAACATGACAAGTGATAGTGACACCTTATAACTTGTCTCAATGATTGTGTATGAAGTAGTAATATATGTTTTTATCAATATTGGTTCCAAAGCCAAAAAATCCGAAAGACATGCTAGATGTTTTCTTACAGCCTTTTATTGTAGAGATAAATCATTTGTGTGATGGTCGCATGGATACATAAGATATCTCAAAGAAAAAAAATTTCATTATGTGAGGATCTCTTATGTGGATGGTAAGTGACTTTTCTACATGATCAGTGTTGTCTGGTTGGAGTACTGTAGGATGATTCCCATGCCCATATTGCTTGAAAAATTCTGATGCATTTACCCTCAAATTTAGTGGTAAATAATCATGGGTTGATAACCATCATAAGTTTCTACCTAAGAATCATCCATTTTGAAGAAATACAGCTTTAATTCAAAAAAATAAAACTGTGATGATAGTTGCACAAATAATTCATCCAGGAGATGATATTTTGACAAAGATTCGGAGATTAAGAAGGCAACTAAAAAGGATGCTACTAGAAGTAATGTACCAATAGGCAAAATAATTGGTTGGAGGAAACATAGTATATATTTGGGACTTTCCCTATTGGAAGTCCAATTTAATTCATCATAACTTAGATGTAATGCATATTTAAAAAAGTGTGTTTGACAATGTTTTCAATACTATCCGTAATGTTAACAGAAAAACAAAAGACACTTTAAAATCAAGACAAGAGCTGAATGATTACTCTCACCGTCTTGAATTAAAACTAAATGAGGCAACAGAAAAATTTTCTAAAGCTTGCTACACACTTGATAAGAAGGCAAGAAAAATATTGTGTGAATGAGTTAAAAATTTGAAATTCTCTAATGGATATGTGTCAAATATGGGTAGATGCGTGGATTGAAGAATCTTAAGTTATTTAGAATGAAAAGTCATGATTGTCATGTATTTATGCAGATATTAATACCAATTGTATTCTGTGATTTACTTCTCCTAAGTGTTTGGAAGATCCTTACAGAACTTAGTTTGTTTTTCAAATAGCTACCTGCAACTACAATCAAATAAATAACATGGTTAGGCTGGAGAATTACATTTCACTTATTATTTGTAAGCTTGAACGGATATTCCCACTAAGTTTTTTTGACTCAATGGAGTATTTGCCGGTCCATTTGGCATATGAAGCAAGGATAACAAGGCCAGTGCAATACAAGTGGATGTATCCTCTTGAGAGGTAAATACATATAATTTGATGTGTTGTATTATATTGTACATAAAGTAATATTATAATTTAATATAATTGAAATCTAAAAATATGGTTGTAGGTAATTTTGTAAGTTGAAATTGAATGTTAGAATCAAGGCAAAAGTTGAAGGTTCAATTTGAAATGCATATTTAGTAGAAGAAGCATCACCATTTTGTTCTTATTATTTTGAGGCTCATGTCAATACAAAGAATAGAAATGTGCCTTAGAATGATGAATGTCATGTGATGGTAGAAAATTATTCTATGAACAAACTATCTTCAAGCACTATGGAAGAGAATTTGGAAGAGAAAATGAAAAGTTGTATGACAGATGAAGAGTACAAAGCTACCCAGAGTTATGTTTTACTTAATTGTGAAAAGGTTGTACCATATATTGAGTATGTATACACAAAATAATTGCATGTTTAATCATTGTTTAATTTTATCTTTAATAGGAATTATTAAAAATTGATATACATTTTTCTCTCTCTTTTTATATTTGTGTAGTATTTATGTTGAGCTGTTAAAATATAGGCAACCTATAATTTCCAGCAATGATGTCGATTATATGCTAAAAACTGAATTTGCAAATTGGTTCAAACTTTATGTGAGAATTATTAAGTTTTAAATTTTTGAATTATTTAATTTATTAGCATCTTTTATTTTTTTATATCAATTTTTTAATTTATGTCACAGGCTATTGATCCTTCAATTGGAGATTCAAATATTTTAAATCAAAATCTAAGTAAAGGCCCATTTAGGTATGTGAAAACCTATCATGTGTATTTTGTTAATGGATAAAAATTTTATACAATCAGGCATGGTTCTTTTAAAACAACAATGGATAGTGGTGTATGCATTAAAGGCACATGTTATAGTGTAGATGAGATTAATTATTATGGTCAACTCAGAGAAGTTATTAAGTTGGAGTATCCTGAACTAGAAAATAATAGGATCGTATTATTTAAGTGTGAGTTGTTTTATCCTACACGAAATGTGGGGACAAATTTTCATTTGGATTAAAACTAGTAGATGTTAACCATAAACATAGATATAATCAATATGAGGCATTTATTATGGCAGTTCAAGCTGCTCAAGTATATTATTATAAATATCCGAGTTTATCTTGTGATAAGAGTGATTGGTGGGCGATTTGCAAAATCAAAGCTCAATCAAAATTTGAAACACCAACATTACAATAAAGAAGTACAGACTTAGATATTCCACCGACATTCCAGGAAGATGACATAAATAATATTGAGCTTGTGAATATAGATGAAGATCCATAAAATTTATGTGACTCAAATGGTGGCATAATAGAAATTGAAGATGATCAATTTCTATCTGAAGATGAGTTCGAACTTCTATCAGAATCAGATGAAATATCAGAATATCCATTGGAGGATGACAGTGATGCCGATAATTAAATTGTTATAATTTTATTATAATATTAAACTATCAAAGACTTTTTATATTTTTTGAAATATATTGGTGTGTTTTATTCTAAAATGCATGCATGTTCATCATATCTCTATTGTTTGTTCTATGTTTTATTTTGTACAGTAGATAGTACTTAAACAACATGGCAGTGGTGGAGCTGGTCATGGAAACAGAAATGAACCAAATTCATCTAGTATGTTACATCATATTGTAGAATCAGTACCATCTCATAGACTCCATATCCAGACTTCAACATCATAATCATCATCTTCATTTCTATCACCATCACCATCATTGAGACCTATACTATCACCTTTATCAGATGTAAGCCCACCACCCATTATGCTTCCTACACACACTTTTGATCCATCCCTATCTTCTACACCACATTTTACACCTTTTCCCATTTACAAAACCAACGACATCATCAAATGTTGTGCCTTCCTCTACAATCAGTGAAAAGTTAGAAATTGAGATTGTAGATGGAAGGTAAAAGAAATATGTAAAAATGACTTGAAAAAAAAATTTTGATGTTTCTATTAGTGGTTTATTTATATTGTTATGATTTGCTTGTTTTCAATGTTATTTATTTATTTGTACAATTTTATTCCATCTCACAAGTGTTCTACTATAATTACAAAGTCTTTCAAGAAAATGGCTGATTCTAAAGCTTTCTCCTCAAAGAAAGTTTCTGAATCGACAAAAGAGTCTTATTTTAATGACTTTCAGGTAAAAATAACAAAACAAAAGCATTGAAAAATAATTATCAAATTACTTTACATTTATGTTGGTTATTATTCAAGCAGTAAATAATTGCATTCTTGTTGTTAATATAATTTATTTTGTAAATTATATATATATATATATATATATATATATATATATATATATATATATATATATATATAATATGTGCACATGGGCTCCCAAATTTGATGGAAATATAAAGTCATTATGGAAGATCAAAGCTGTTCAATGATATTCTCATTTTGTCCATAAATTGAAGAATATGAAATAAAGGCCTGATTTTATAACTGAGGATGACTAGCCTGAGTGGCTTAAGTATTCGGAGGAACCAAATGTGAAGAAAAAATCAGATATTGCTATCAAAAATCAACTAAGTGAGGTAGCTGGACTAGGTACAGAAATTTGTCGACACACAGGAGGGTCAAAGTCTAGTATTGAGCAAGCTCGATATATGGTATAATTTTAAACTTTTAAACATTTATATATTTAGTGGTTATCCTTATAGTCCAATAAATCAAATCTACATCATTTTATTAATTTAGTTAAATTTTTTGATCATTTTTTTAGTGACTTAATAAAAATATATTCTATGCTGGAGAATTGGGTCGAGATCCAAATTTTTATGAGATTTATAGAAAGATGCATGTGAAAAAAGTGGATTGTCAGTTTGTTGATAATAAGTCTCAGATGATTGCTATAAGAACTTGTTATATTAATAAGATTTTATAATACTACAATACATTTTGAAAATTATTTGCAATGCAAAATATTTAATTTATTTTTGTATATATAGAATAGTTTTTTTCTCTATTTTATATCAGGACGTAATGGAGGAACGTGTGACAGATGCTCATCAATAAGTTGAGGATTCTATGGATCTTAAACAAAGTGACTATGATCCTATTTATTTAGAGACCATAAGAAGCAGTGAGTGTACAGAATTGTCTCGAAGGGAGTGACATTTTCTTGTAGTAGTCATGCTTCTAATTCATTTATCTCAGCAATGGTGGATGAGGTGGTTAAACAACAAGCAATGGAAATAAATGAACATTTTGTAGTTATGGAGACCAAAATGAAAAAGAAGGATGAACAGATATCTAAATTGAAGAAAGAAATATATTAAAATAAAGAAAAGAAGGATGAGAAGATATCTTATTTAAAGGAAGAAATATATGAAATTAAAGAGATGAAGGATGAGAAGTATACTAATTTGATGGAAGAAATACAAGAAATTTAAGAAATGATTGATGAGATGAAAGAAATTAAGAATGTAATGCAACAGTAGATATCCTATATGGAATCACAGTTAGCGACATTGGTGCAACAGATAGCATTCCGAGATCTAGCTACAAAACCTCGTAGGTGAGGCTAGCATACCCTATAAATTATGAGGATGATTTACTATGAGAAATATTTCTGAACAATTATTTATTTTTGTCTGTGTAACAAATAATTATGATATTTTTTTTGTAGGTTTCATTTTTTTATTCTTGTTTTGTTGTTTGCTTTTTCAATTAACCTAATTATGAATCTTTGCATGACATATTATTTGAGACACATGAAAAAATTCTAATTCAATGTATTCAAACATTGCCACGATCCTTCCAATGCATGGGTCCCATATTTACTGATTTCTGTTTTATCAAAAGGAGGGCTAGCTTATTTTATCTTTATTATTCTTAAAACATTTTATTTTTGCACTCTCATTCTCTCTAAACATAATTGATGGACATCTTTTGGATTTTTGTTGAAACTGTATGACAATCAACTTTAATTTATATATGTTCATGTCTATAATAATTATGTTTATATATCTGTGAATATGTTTGTGTGTCTCCAAATTTTTAGGGTAGAGTTTTAGCCTATAATAAGTATGTAAAAGCCTATATTTACTAGTGGAAGCAGTGGCAGTGGTGATAACGATGGTCACGGTGCCAGCAGCAATAGTAGAGGCAGAAGTGACAGCAGCGGTAGTGGCTGCAACGATGGCAATGGCAGCAGTGGCAGTGGCGGCAGTGGCGGTAGTGGCAGCGACGGTAGCAATGGCGGCAGCGGTAGTAGAGGTGGTGGCTACATCAGTGGCAGTGGCGGAATTGGAGGTAGTAGCGGCATCAGTGCTAGCAGTGGCAGCAACAATAGTAGTGGCAGTGGCGGTGGTAGCAGCAGCACTGGTAGCAGTGGCATCAATGGTAGTGGCAGTGGCAATAGCAGTAGTGGCAAGAGCGGCATGACAGTGGGAGCAGCTTTTTTATGTACATATATACATATATGTACATATATACTACAATATTTTATGTACATATAATACAACAGGATTTTATGTACATATATACTGAGTATATATGTATTTAAAATATATGTACACATAATAATGTAGTTTATATGTACATATACTGAAATAATATATGTACAAGTGAAATGCTAGTATATATGTACATATTTACTGTAGTAATATATATTTATCAAAATAAAGTTTTTTTTTATTTTGATTTGATTGAGTGGTATAAATTTCTTATAGATATGGTACCGCATTGTCTACAATACTAAGCTTGAATAAGTGAATGGATTTTTCAACAGACATGATGCATCGTGACTCGGACAGCTTTTTTGGAGCAGAAAGTTGTTGATCGGATGGGCAGAGGGAGAGAAAGCAATGTCAATGCATTGATAGATTATACTTTATGCACAGTCGGTAGATACATTGATTAATAAGATGTAATATAATTTTGTTATTTTTTTTGTTTTAGTTATTTAAAAATTATATTAGAATAAGTTATTAAATGAATTTTTTTTGTTTAATTTTTTTCATTTATAGTTTCTGTTTTTATTCAATTGAATATAAAAATAGTAAATTATTTAATTAAATTTTTTTTGAAGCTGTATGACATTCAACTTTAATTTGTATTTATTCATGTCAAAAATAACTCTTTTTATATATCTATGAATATGTTTGTGTATCTCCGAAATTTTTGGGTAAAGTTTTAGCCTATTATATGTATGTAAAAGCCTATTATCACTAGAGGTAGTGGCGGCAGTAGTGATGGTGGTAGTAGTGACGGTGGCAGTAGGAGCGGCAGTAGTAGTGGTAGCACTAAAAGTAGAGGCAGCAATGGAAGTAGCGGCAACAATGGCAGAGGCGACAGCATCGACATCAGCAATAGTGACGGTGGCTGTAGTAGCATCGGTAGCGGCGACAGTGGTAGTTGCGGTAGTTGAGGCATTGAGAGGCAACACCGGCAGTGACGGTAATGGCAGTAGTAGTAGTGGCAACAATAGTAGTGGCATTATTAGCAGCAGCAGTAGTGGCAGCAGTAGTAGAGGCATTATTAGCAGTAGCAGCAGCAGTGGCAGAGATGATAGCGGTGGTAGTGGCATAGGCGGCAGCAACAGCGACAGGGGAGGTGTCGGTAGTGGTGAAGGTAGCGATGGCAGCGAAGACATCAGTGGTATCAGTGCCATCAGTGAGAGCAGTGGGAGTAGTGGCGGCGGCAACGGCGGCAACAGTGGTGGTGGCAGAGGTGGCAGCAGAGGCGGCAACATCGACGGCTACAATGACTGTAGTAGCAGTAGTGGTAGCGGCGGCAGCATTGTCAGCAGCAACGGCAGCAACTATGGAATTGTCAGGGATAGTGGCAACGGCAGTAGCGGGAGCAACTGCAAGGGCGAGAGCGGTAGCGGGAGCAGCAGCAACATCAACAAATACAATATATATGTATGAATAAAGTCAGTATATACGTACATGTAATACTGCTGTATTTTATGTACATATATACTAAGTATATTTGTACTAAATATATATTTACACATAATACTGTAGTTTTTATGTACATATACTATAGTAATATATGTATGCATGAAATGCTAGTATACATTTACATATATACTAGAGGATTATATATTTTATCAAAACATAACTCTTTTTTATTTTAATTTGATTGAATGGTTTAAATTTCTTTAAGATATGATATCGTATTGTTCCTGATAGAAAGATTATATAATTGATGTGATTTTTCACTAGACATTAAGTGTCGTGACTTGAACAATTTTGTCGCACTAGAAAAATGATGATTGGAGGAGCAAATGGACAAAAAGCAACATCAATGAATGAATATATTATATTTTATGCACTATCGGTAGATACATTGATTAATAAGATGGAATAAAATTTTATTATTTTTTCATTTCAATTATGTAAAATATTGAATTAGAATAAGTTATTAAATGATATTAATTTTTATTTATTATAAATTATTTATAGTTTCATTTTTTATTCAATTTGATATAAAAATATTAAATTATTAAAATATTTATTATAAATATTTATAGTTTCATTTATTATAAATTAAAATCTAAAAATAGTATTGAAATTAAAATTGCAAGTGAAAAATCTCTTGCTAAATTAGCAAGGGAAAAATCCCTTGCTAAAATAGCTAGGGAAAATTCCCAAGCTAATTTAGCAAAGAAAATTTTTATTTTAGTAATAGATTTTTTCGTCGCTAACTTTATTTAGCTAGGGATTATTTTCGCCGCTAAAATTTATAGACGTGCACTTTAGCTTCAGAAATATTTCGTCGTTATTTTCATTAAGCGACAAAAAATCTAATTTAGCTTGTTAATTTAGCATGGGAATTTATCTTTTTTTGCAATGGATTTTCCATCGCTAAATTTTTAGCTTGGGACAATTTTCCTCGCTAAATTTTAGCGACTAGCACTTTAGATAGGGAACCGATCCCTCATTAATCTGTCACTATATCCCATTTAGCATCGGAAAATTCCTATTTAGCTAGGGAATTATCCCTAGCTATATGAGATTTTTCTTGTAGTGATATAATTAAATATAACTATATTTGTATCTATGTATACATATATGTATTAATATAATTTAATCTATATATTTATTTATAACTTTGTATATATGTATGTATAACTACTTATAACTACTTGTATGAGTATTTTATATATAATTATTTGTTTAACTATATATAACTCTATTTTTAATTATTTATACTATAGATATAAAAACATATAGAGGTTCTGCTCCCTCTCTAGTAACCATCTCTTGAGGTCTATTGATTCTGTTTCTTTCTCTCATCAGACCTCTTTACTACCATACGACAAAGGATTTGAGATTTAGTGGAAGAAATGAGATTTACGTACACAAAGCTGTTCAGCAGGCTGTTTGCGGACAAGGAAATGAGGATTTTGATGTGAGGTCTTGATGCTGGTGGAAAGACAACCTTTCTGTATAAGTTAAAGCTTGGTGAAATTTTCACCATAATTTCTACTATTATATTCAATGTAGAGACTTTTGAATACAAATACATTAATTTCACTGTGTGGGATTTTGGGGGGTTAAGACAAGATTCACCCTTTTTGGAGGGTTTACTTCCAAAATACCCAAGGTCTCATATTTTTAGTGGACAGCAATGACAAAGATCAAGTTGTTGAAGCTAGAGATGAGTTGCTTAGGATTCTAAACGAGGAAAAGCTTCGAGATGTAGTTTTTATGGTGTTTGCCAATAAGCAAGATCTTTCCAATGCGATGAATTCAACTTAAATTTCTGACAAGCTAGGACTTCACTCTCTTCTCCAATGCCATAGGCACATTCATAGCACCTGTGCTACCTCTGGTGAGGACCTCTACAAGGGTCTTGATTTGCTTTTCCAATTACATTGCTAGTAAGTCATAAATAATTTTAGGAGGATGAGGCTAACTTTGTTAACATATCTAGATGTGGATCTAGTCTTTGCCTATTTTGCTTGAGTTTTGTTCTATTATGTGGATGACATCATCTATTTCTAGGGGGATTCAAATTGTATTTATATTTATATATTGCAAGCATGAAATAGAAGACTGCATTTATGTTGTTTTGATCTATTATAAGCCAAATTTGTTTGTTTTCTGTTCTGTTTTTTTTTGCCATTGGATCCCAAAGGTATAAGAACTTATAACTATAAATAAGTGTTTTTGACTATATGCATAACTATCAATATTATATATAACTAAATTTAAAAATATAATTAACAACATATATTTAATATATATTTTTATATATTACTATATAAAAATGTATTTTACCATATATATACCTATAGATAATTATATGTATACATTTATAAAATTATATAAAAAAATATATATACCTACATGTATAAATATAAGTATAACTATATGTGTAACTATATGTATAACCATATGTACCTATATTTATAATTACATATATAACAACATACAAAATTATGTTTAACTATATGTGTATAACTATATATAAATATTTGTATAATTATATATAAATATTTGTATAACTAAATAACACTCTATATAATTAAATATAGCTATATTTGTAACTATGTATATATTTATGTAAATCTATATATTTAATTATATTTTTTTATATTTATGTATACCTATTTGTATGAATATATTTATATATAACTATATGTTTAACTATATAAAAATACTTATAGCTATATATACTATATGTATAATAACATATAACTATAAATAATTGTATCTTAATATATGTATAACTATAAAAGCTTTATATATAACTATATTTAAATATATAATTTACTGCTTATATTTAATATACATTTGTATATATTAGTATATAAAAATGTATTTTACTTTATGTTTACCTATACATAAATATATGTATAAATATATAAAATTATATGATTAAATATATATACCTACCTATATAAATATAAGTATAACTATATGTGTAATTATATGTATAACCACATGTAACTATATTTATAATTACATGTATAACAACATACAACATTATGTTTAATTATATGTGGATAACTATATATAAATATTTGTAAAACTAAATAAAAATTTATATAATTACATATAACTATATTTTTAACTATTTATTCATATATGTATACGTATATTTAAATCTTTATATTTGTTTATAACATTCTTTATATTTTTGTATAACTAAATATAACTCCTCGTATGAATATATATATATATATAACTAAATGTTTAACGATATATAATTTTTATAACTATACATATTATATGTATAATAAGATATAACTATAAATAATTCTATCTTACTATATGTATAACTATAAAAAAATTTATACATAAGTATATTTAAATATATAATTAACACCATATATTTAATATACATTTTTATATATTAGTATAAAAAATGTATTTTAGTATATCCATATCTATACATAACTATATGTATAAATATATGAAATTATATGAAAGAATATATATACATACATGTATAAATGTAAGTTTAACTATACATGTAACTATATGTATAACCACATGTAACTATATTTATAATTATATATATAAAAACATACAATATAATGTTTAACTATATGTATATAACTATATAAAAATATTTGGATAACTTTAAAAAACTTTATATAAATAAATATAACTTTATTTTTAATTATGTATACACATATGTATACATATATGCAAATCTATATAATTGTTTATAACTTTGTATACATTTATGTATATCTACTTATAACTACTTGTATGCATATATCTATATATAACTATATGTTTAACTATATGTAACTTTTTATAACATTTACTATATGTATACTAACACATAATTATATATGAGATAATACCAATTTGTTATACTAACTTAAAATTAAATGAAAAAAAGATATAATATCAACAATATGTAAGCACATAGCATTAGAATGTCCGTTGGTCATGCTCATATATGGTATAAAACAAATAAGGGTCTTACTCTTACCTAATTCCAGCCCTTGGGTCTCAGGCTCATATATGAACTTATGTATGACAAAAGATGTAATATTTAATAGGTTTGTACTGAAGAAATTTTGTTTTCTTTTATGTAATTCCTCATTCTAACACTACATTCATTGTCTCTCTCTCTCTCTCTCTCTCTAATTCTTGCTGTGTCACTCTCTTCCACTTTTTTTTTCTGTCACTCTCTCTCTCTATTATTGGTTTCTTTCTCACTCTCCTTTCTTCCTTGTTCTCTCTCTCTCTCTCCCCCTATCTCTCACTTTTGCCATTTCTCTCCCCCTATCTCCCCCATTTCCTCTCTCTCTCTCTCTCTCTCTCCCTCTCCCCTTTCTCTCTCTCTCTCTCTCTCCCCATCTCTCCATTTGTCTGCCTCTCTCTCTCCCTCCCCACCTTTTCTCTCTCTCTCTCTCTCCATCTCCCCCTTCAATCTTTAAATGTCTTTCATTTTTGTTGTCCTTTCTTGTTCAATATCATTTTTGCTCCCTTTATCTAGTATTACCATGATATCTATTAATCTTTATCATGCTAAAAATTGAGCCTGTTCATGTAGATGAAGATATATAAAATTTATGTGAATCATGGTGGCATAATAGAAATTTAAGATGATCAATTCTATCTGAAGATGAGTTCGAACTTTTATCGGAATCAGACGAAATATCAGAAGATGCATTGGAGGATGACAGTGATGCCGATAATTAAACTGTTATAAGTTTATTATAATATTAAACTTTCAAAGATTTTCTATATTTTGTTGAAATCTATCGGTATGTTTTATTCTAAAATACATGCTTATTCATCATATCTCTATTATTTGTTCTATGTTTTATTTTGTACAGCAGATTGTGCCTAAAGGACCTGGGCGTGGTGGAGGTGGACGTGGACCAAGAAATGAACCAAATTTATCTAGTATGTTACATCATGTTGCAAAATCAGTAACATCTCATACCCACCATATCTAGACTTCAACATCACAATCACAATCTTCATTTCTATCACCATCACCATCATTGAGACTTCTACTATCACCTTTATCAGATATAAACCAACAACCCATAATGCTTCCTGCACACACTTTTGATCTATCTCTATCTTCTACACCACATTTTACATCGATAGTTCCCCCATTTACAAAACCAATGGCATCATCAAATGATGTGCCTTCCTCTCTAGTCAGTGCCATGTTAGTAATTGAGATTGTGGATCAGAGGTAAAAGAAATATGTAAATATGACTAGAAAAAAAAATTTGATGTTTCTGTAAGTGGTTTTTTTATATTGTTATGATTTGCTTGTTTTAAATGTTATTTAATTATTTGTACTGTTTTATTCTACCACTCAAGTGTTCGATATAATTACAAAGTCTTTGAAAAAAATGGTCGATTCTAAAGCATTCTCCTGGAAAAAAGTTTCTGAATCGACAAAATAGTCTTATTTTAATGACTTTCATGTAAAAATAACAAAACAAAAGCATCGAAAAATAATTATTTAATTACTTAACTATTATGTTGGCTATTATTCAAGCAGTAAATAATTATGTTATTATTAATATAAATTCTTTTGTGATTTTTCTATATAAAGAATTAGTGCACATGGGCATCCAAATTTGATGGAAGGATAAAGTCATTATGGGAGATCAAAGCTGCTCAATAGTATTCTAATTTTGTCCATAAATTGAAGAATATGAAAGAAATAGCTGATTTTATATATGAGGATGACTGGCCTGGGTGGCTTAAGTATTGGGAGGAGCTAGATGTGAAGAAAAAATTAGATATGGCTAGCAAAAATCAATGAAGTGAGGTCGCTGGACTAGGTATTAGGAATCTGTCGAGACATAGGAGGGTCAAATTCAAGCATTGAGCACGCTCGAGATTTGGTAGAATTTTAAAAATTTAAACATATATATATTTAGTGGTTGTCCTAATAGTCCAATAATTCAAATCTCTACATGGTTTTATTAATTTTGTTAAATTTTTTGATCATTGTTTTTTAATGACTTAATAAATTCATATTTTAGGTAGGAGAATTGGGTCGAGATCCCAATTTTTATGAGATTTTCAGGATGATGCATGTGAAGAAAGTGAATGATCAGTTTGTTGACAACAAGTCTCAGATGATTGCTTTAAGAATCTGTTATATTAATATAATTTTATAATGCTATAGTACATCTTGAAAGTTGTTTGGAATTCAAAATATTTATTTTATTTTATGTATATCTAAAATAGTATTTTTCTCTATTTTATATCAGGAACTAATGGAGGAATGTGTGATAGCTTCTCATCAACAAGTTGAGGGTTCTTTGGATCTTCAACCATTTGATTATGATCCTATTTATTTGGAGACCATAAGAGGTCATAAGAAGCAGCGAGTGTATGGCATCGGCTCGAAGGGAGTGACATTTTGTTGTAACAGTCAAGCTTCTATTTCATATGTCTCAGTACTGGTAGATGAGGCGGTCGAACAATAAGCAATTGAAACAAATGAATATATTGTAGTTATGGAGAATGAAATGAAAAAGAAGGATGAACAGATATCTCATTTGAAGGAAAAAATATATGAAATTAAAGAACATAAGGATGAGCAGTATACTATTTTGATGGAAGAAATACAAGAAATTAAAGAAATGAATGATGAGATGAAAGAAATTAAGAAAGTAATACAATAGCAGATGTCCTATATGGAGTCACAGTTAGTGGCATTGGCGCAATAAATAGCATTCTGAGATCCAGCTATGAAACCTTGCAGGAGAGGCTAACTTTCTCTACTAATTATGAGAATGATTTCGTATGAGAATTATTTCTGAACTGTTATTGATTTTTATATGTGTAGCAAAACATAATGATATTTTTTTGTAGGTTTCAATTTTTTTTATTCTGGTTTTCTTCTTTTATTTTTCGATTAACTTAATAATGTATATTTGTAGGACACATTATGTGAGACGTACAAAAAAATTCTGATTCTAAGCATTTAGACATTGCCACTATCCTTCCAATACATTGGTCCCATATTTACTAATTTCATCTTGATCAAAAGGAGGCCTAGCATCTTTATCTTCATTATTCCTAAAACATTTTATTTTTGCACTGTCTTTCTCTCTAAACATCTTTGATGGACATCTTTTAGATTTTTGTTTGAGCTGTATGAATATCAACTTTAATTTGTATTTGTTCATGTCTATAATAACTATTTTTATATATTTGTGAATATGTTTGTGTCCCCAAATTTTTTGTGTAGATTTTTAGCCTATTATAGGTAAGTAAAAGATTTGGCTGATCCTCCATGGTATTGGGAACAACACCTTAGCTTCTGAAGCTGTGAGATGAACCAAAAAAATTAATTCCACGCAAACACAAGTTTGTTTTTGACACACTTATTTTGTGCTAATAAGCCTTGTCACAATTTAGATTTGTGATTGCTTGTTATCAGTTATTGGTTTGCAAATGTAGTATGTTATGCTCTATGTGCAGGTGTAACAATGTTCTCTATCTATGTGGAGTACCAGAGGAAAAAGAACTAAAAATGCTGACCATGCCTTAGAGACTTATATGCGTATTTTTTAAGTCCTATAATATTTTCTTCTATTGTCTTTTATGGTATGTGTATTTGCATGAAAATACAAGTGTGTGTGTCATTTAAGGCTATGTGTTTATATATACATACATATAATACTATAGTATGTATGTACATATATACTTGGTATAAATGTACGTATATACTTAGTATATATCTACGTATATACTAAGTATATAAATACATATATCCTGAGTATATATGTTTATATATACTGAGTATATTTGTACGTATATACTCAGTATATATTTTCGTATATATTGAATATATTTGTATGTATATACTTAGTATATACATATATATATACTACAGTATATGCGTATGTATATACTCGGTACATATGTACTTTATACTGTAGTATATGTACGTATATACTCGATATATACGTACTTTTATATTTTAGTATATACGTACATATATACCGAGTAAATACATAAGTGGGTGCATATATTTATTTGTAGAGATGTATATATTGTCATACGTAAACAACCATTTACACACAAACACTTTTGAATATATAATTGCTCAGGCTGGTCTGGTCATCATCGTCCATTCCTCACAGATGTAAGTAATAAAGCCTTGGATATTAAACTTTTCCTAAAGTTGTGAGATGATGATATTTCTGGTCCAGGCCAGCCAGACATATAGAGGTTGGTGTTAAAAATCTTAGTAATTGTATTGATATGCAATTATCACATGGTACAAAGTGAACGTATGAATGAATAAGTTTTTTTGCTCTAGGTTCTACAATAATTGGTTCTAATTATACTAGGTCTTAGAATGATGATGATGCTGCTGCTCGTGTAGTGTCATATAATTTTGGTCCATGAAGAATATCATGTCCTATTTTGGCAGAGGCTGCTTGCCACCTCGTCAAAAACTCGCTCAATCTCAAGTTCATTAGTCGAGCATCATCCCCCGCACTACTTTTATTATCAGCAGCAGCAGCAGTGGCAATGGTGGCAGCAATGACAGTGGGGCAGCATCGGCAGTGGCATTAGAGATGGAAATGGTAGCAGCGACATCAACAAATGTGGTATATACATACGTATATACTCTATATATACGTATGTATAATACTATAGTATTTTATGTACATATATACTGAGTATATATGTACTCAGTATATATGTACACATAATACTGGACTTTATATACACATATACTACAATAATATATGTACGAGTGAAATGCTAGTGTATATGCACATATATACTGTAGTATTATATATTTATCAAAGCATAGTTTTATTTATTTATTTTGATTTGATTGAGTAGTTTAAATTTCTTACAGATTAGGTACTGCATTGTTCTCCATACGAAGCTTGTATAAGTGAAGGGATCTTTTTCTAGACATGGCGCACCGTGACTCGGACATCTTTCTCGCAGTAGAAAGTTGGTGATCAGAGGAGTAGAGGGAGAGAAAGTAATGTTAATGCATGGATAGATTGTACTTTATGCACTGTCAGTAGATACATTGATGAAAAATATTTAATAAAATTTTGTTATTTTGTTTTGTTTTAATTAATTAAAAAATTGTATTATAATAAACTATTAAATATTTTTTTTAATTATAAATTATCATTTATAGTTTCTATTTTTATTGAATTTAATATAAAAATATTAAATTATTTAATTAAATTTTTTTTAAAAAAATTAAATTCTAAAAATAGTTAAGAAATTAAAATAGCTAGGGAAACATCCCTAGCTAATTTAGCAAAATTTCCCTAGCTAATTTAGCTAGTGAAAATTCCATTGCTAAATTAGCTAGGAGTAATTGCCTTGTGTAAATAGCAAGGGAAAAATCTTTTGCTAAATTAGCTAGGGAATTTTCCTTAGCTAATTTAGCTAGAGATATCTTTATTTTAGCAAGAGATTTTTTCCGTCGATATATTTATTTTGCTAGAGACTATTTTCATAGCTAATATTTAGTGACGAGCACTTTAGTTATGGAAAGCTCCGTCATTATATCCATTTAGCGATGGAAACTCTCATTTAGCTTGCAAATTTAGCCAGGGAAATTATTATTTTTAGCTATGGATTTTTCCATTGCTAAATTATTTGCTAGGGACAGTTTCCCTAGCTAAATTTTAGTGATGAGTACTTTAGATTGGGAATGGTTCCATCCTTAATCCATCATTATATCCTATTTAGCGATGGAAAATGCCCATTTAGCAAGGGAATTATCCCTAGCTATATGAGATTTTTCTTGTAGTATCTTTGGAAAGATTATACTTTATGCACTATCATTATTTACATTGATGAAGAAGAATATATAATCAAATTTTGTTATGATTATATTTTAACACTGAAACATATTGTATCAGAATAATATATTAACTGATTTTTTTTTGTTAATTATAAATAATGGTTTATAGTTTATATTTTTATTAAATTTAATATAAACATTTAAAAATATGTAATTAATTTTTTAGTAAAAAAATAAATTTGTAAACATAATTTGGAATGAAAATAACTAGGGATTGTTTCCTCGCTAATTTAGCACGAGTCGTTTCCCTCACTAATTTAGTGACGGAATATTGTGAAGCTCTAAATTAGGATCAAAATTAGCAAGGGAAAAAATAAATTTAGCTAGAGAATTTTTTATCACTAAAAATTTTTAGCTAGTGAATTTTTTCGTCATTAATTTTTAGTGGCGAACACTTTAGCCTGAGAAATGTTCCATCTATAATCCATCATTATTCCATTTTAGTGACGGAAAATACCAATTTATCTCAAAATTTTTTCTTAGTTTCCTGGGATTTTTTTTCTAGTGACAAACAAATTGATAGATATATAAAGAAATAGATAGATAGATAGATAGATAGATAGATAAATAGTTAGAGAGATAGACATATATATAGACAAATATATAAATAAATAGATAGATAGACAGAAAGATAAGCAGACATATTGACAAGTAATTAGATAGATATATATATCTAAATATATATACAGATATATAGAAAGATAGATATATAGATAGATAAATATATATACAGATGTATAGAAAGATAGATATATAGATAGATAAATAGATAGATAGAAGATAGATAGACAGATAAAAAATAGTTAAATAGTTAGAGAGATAGATAGATAGATAAATAGATAAATAGATAAAGAGATTGATAGATAGACAAATAGATAAAGAGATAGATTGAGAGATAGACAGATAGAAAGACAAACAAATAAATAGAAATATATACTAATAGAGAGACAAATAGATAAATAGACAGAAAGTTAGACAGATAAACAAATATATAGATAAACATATAGATAGATATAAAAATAAATAGATAAATAAATAGACAAATAGATAGATAGATAGACAAAAAGATAAATAGCCAAATAGATATATAGATAGACAGATAGATAAATAGAGATATAAATAGACAAATAAACAATTAGATAGATAAATAGACAGATAGACAAAATGATAGATAGACAGATAGATAAACATTTAGATAAACATAGATATAGATAGATAGATAGACATATAGATAGACAGATAAATAGACAAACATGCAGACACATAGACATACAAATAGACAGATGGATAGATAGATCTACAGACATATAGATACACAAATAGATAGAAAGATAACAAGTTTGATAGAATGACAAATAGAAAGTCATAAAGATAGTTAAATAGATAGATAAATAGATATAAATATAGATAAATTGAAAGAGAGATTGATAGACAAATTCATAAATAGATTGATAGATATAATGTTAGATAGGTTGATAGATAGATTTATTGACATGTTTATAGATAGATTGATACACTGATTCAAAGATATATTGATAGATAGAATGATAGCCAGATTAATAGATCGATAGATAAGCAAATTAATAAATAGATTGATAGATTGATTGAGAGACAGATATAAAGATAGATAGATAAATAGACAGATTGATAGACTGGTAGATAGACATATAGATAGATATATGTAAATAGATAGAAAGAAAGAAAGATAGATAGATAGATAGACAAATAGATAGATAGATCGACTAATTACAAGATAGATAGATAGATAGACAGATTGATAGACAGATAGACAGACAAACAGATAGATAGACATATTGATAGACAGACAGACAAATAGATAGATACATAGATAGATATATAGATAAATATATAGATAGATATATAGATTATTAGACATATAGATAGATAGAGAGATAGACAGATTGATTGATTGATAGAAAATTAGATAGACAGATAGATGGACATATAAATACAAAGATAGATAGATAGATAGATAGATAGATAGATATATAGACACACAAATAGATAGCTAGACAATTAGATAGATAGATAGACAACGAAAAAGACATATAGATAGATAGATAAATAAAAAGATAGATATATGGATAGATAGATAGATAAACATGCAAATATATAGAAAAAGATATAGGTAGATAGATAGAAAGGTAGATAAACAAATAGATAGATATATAGGTATACATATTGAAAGAAAGAAAGAAAGATAGATAGATATACAGATAGATATGAAATTAGATCGATAGATAGACAGACAGATAGGCAGATAGATAGAAAGAAAGAAAGGCAGACATATATATAGATAGATAGATGGTTAGAAAGACATGTAGTTAGACGGATAGAAATACAAATAGACATACATATAGACAAATTGATAAAAAGATAGATATATAGATAGATAGATAGACACATAGTTAGAAAGAAAGAAAGATAGATAGATAGATAGATTAACAGATAGATATATAGATAAATAGATATATAGACGAATCATATAGATAAAAAGATATATAGATAGAAAGAAAAATAATAAGACAAATAGATAGGCATATAGATAGACAGATAGATATACATATATATTGAGAGATAGATTGATAGATAGATAAACAAATAGATCGATAGATAGATATATATATATATATATATATATATATATATATATATATATATATATATATAGATATATAGATAAATATATAGATTGAAAGATAGAAAAATAAATAGACATAGAAAGACATATAGAAAGAAATATAGATAGATAGATAAACAAATTAAAAAAATATAGATAGAAAGATAGATAGACATATAAATAGACATATAGATAGATAGATAGATACTTAGATGGATTGTATATAGATAGATAGATATATAGATAGAAAGACACATATACAAATAGATACAAAAATAAAGAGATAGATCGATAGATCGACATATAAATAGAATAATTGATAGACAAACAGACAGACAGATAAATAGATAGATAGATAGATAGACAAATATATAGACAAATTGATAGAAAGATAAATACACAAGTAGACAAACAGATAGATAAAAAGATAGACAAATAGACAAATTGAGAGATTGATTATTATATAGATAGATTGATAAATAGATAGATAAGTAGATAAATAGATAAATAGATAGATAAATTGTTAAATAGATAGATAGACAGCAAATAGAGACCGATTTATATATTGATTAAATAGTTTGATAGATTGATAAATATATCAATATATAGATAGATTTATAGATAGATATACATATTGATAGAAAAATAGATAGACAAATAGATAGACAAATAGTTATACATATAGAGAGATAAATTGATAGATAGACAGATTACATGATAGATATATAGATTGATAGATAGTTAGATAGATAGTAAGACACATAGATAGAAAAATTGATAGACATATAGATAGAACGATAAATAGATAGATAAATATAAAGAAATATAGATGTACATAGAGTAAGATGGATATATAGTTGGATAGATAGATAGATAAACAAAAATATAGATAGATAGATAAACATATAGATAGATAATCAGATAGATAGATATATAGGCATATAGATAGGCATATAGATATATAGATATATATTTAGATAGATAGATAGATTAATAGTTAGATTGATAGATAGATTGATAGACAAATTGATAAACAATTACATAGATATAAAAATAATCAGACATATAGAATGAAAGATAGATAAATAGATAGTTAGACACAAAAACATAATAATAAATAGACATATTATAGATAGATAGATATTTAGGAAGATAGATAAAGAGATAGATAGATAAATATAAATAGACATATAAATAGATATATATACAGATATATATATATATATATATATATATATATATATATAGATTGATTGATTGATTGAATAATAGATAGTCGTATAGATAGATAGTTAGATAGATAGATATACATATATATAGATTAATAGAGAAAGATAGATACACAGATAGATAGACATATAGATAGACAAATAGATAGAAAGATAGATATAGACAAATAGAAAGACATATCTATAGACAAATAGATAGTCATATCAATAGGCCAATATATAAATAGACAGACAGACAAATAGATATATAGATCAATAGACAAATAATAGATAGATAGATAGTTAGTTAATATATAAACAAAATATATAGATCTATATAGTTAGATAGAAAGAAAGATAGATAGATAGATAGACAATATTTAGATAGATTTTTAGATAATAGATATAAAGTTAGGAGATAGATAGAAAAATAATTGACAGATAGATAGAAAAATAGATAGATAAAAATTTAGTTAGATATACAAATAAATAGATAGACAAATAGATAGAGAGATAGATATATATATATATATATACAAATAGGTATATAGATAGATAGACAGATAGATAAAAACTTAGAATGATAGATGGATTGATAGACATATACATAAACATATAGAAAGCCAGATAGATAAATATAAAATCTGATAGATAGACAAATATATTTAGATAGCTAGTAAGATAGATAGACAAATAGATAAACAAATATAATTGATAGATAGACAAATAAATAGATAGATAGATAGATCAAAAAATAGATATACAAATAGATGGATAGATAGACAGTTAGATTGAAAGATATATAAACAGATTTATAGATAGATATATTGATAAATAGATAGATAGTTAGTTAGTTAGATAGAGAGACAGACAAATAGAAAGATAGATTGATAGATATATCTAAGATAGATAGATTGTTATATAGATAGATAGACACATAGATAGACAAAATGATTGACAGATAGATTGCAAGATAGAAATATAAAAGGATAGATAGATGGATAGATAGATGAGTAGATAGACCATTAGATAGATGGATATATAAATAGACAGATAGATGGATTTATACATAGATATATAGACGAATAAATAGATAGTCAGATAGATAGAGAGATAAGCAGATTGATAGCAAAATAAATAGACAAATAGATTGATTTATTGATAGAGAGTTTGATAGATAGATTGATAATTAGATTGATAGCAATATTGATAGATAAATTGATAGATAGATTGATAGACAGATAAATAGATAGATAGAGAGATAGATATATATCAAATAGATATGTTGGTAGGTAGACTGATGTGTCATTACATAGATAGATAGAGATAGAAATATAATTATCGAGATAGATAGACAAATAAATAGACATATTTAAAGATAGAATAATAATTAGATAGTTAGACAGATATATAATCAGATAGATAGATAGATAAACAAATAAATAGATAGAAAGATAGATCGTTAGATAGATAGACAAATAGTTAGACAAATCTGATAGATAGAATGATAGATATATAGATAGATATATAGTTAAAAAGATAAATAGACACATACATAGATAAATTGATAGACAAAAAGATAGACAGATAGGTAGAGAGATAGATAAATAGACATATAGATATATAAATAGATAGACATATAGAGAGACAGATACATATACTAATATATAAATGGATATGTATTCCTATCAAATAGATAGATAGATATATAGATAGACCAATTGATAGGTAGTTGGATAGACAGATTATATGGCAGATAGATAGATAGAGTTAGATATATAAATTGATTGCATAGATTGATAGTATAAAATTGATAGATAGATTTATAACAAATATATAGATATATTGATACACAAATTGATAGACATATTTATATGAAGATTGAAAGATAGATTGATATTAGATGTTACTAGACATATAAAATGACAAATTAATAGATAAATAGGCAGATAGATAGATAGATATATATATATATAGTCCTATTATAAACAAATAGATAGACCAATAATAGATAGATAGATTGATAAGTAGATAGATAGTTAGATTAAAGATAAATATAGTTAGATTTATATATAGATTTATAGACATATTTATAGACATATTTATAGACAGATTGATAGATTAATAGACATATAGATAGACCTATTGATATACACATAGAAGATTGATAGACATATAGATATATAGATAGATAGAAAGATATACAGATAGATAGATGGATACGCTGATAGATAGATATATATATACATATTTTAGATAGATGATAGATATATAGATAGATAGATAGACTGATATATAGATTGATTGATTGATAGAATGATAGACAAAAAGTTTAATAGATAGATATATAGACAGACAGATAGATATATAAAGATATATACATAGATAGTTAGTAAGATAGAAATAAAAATAGATAGAAATAAAATATATAGATAAAAAGATAGATAGATTGATAAATATATAAATAAATAGAGAGATTGATAGTCAAATAGTTTGATTAATAATCAAATAGAATGATAGACTATATAAAAAAAAATCAATAGATAGATAGATAGATTAACAGATTGACAAAGATACAAATAGTTGACATACAAATAGTTAATTAGTCAGTTAGTCAAGCAGGCAGACATCCAGAATGGCAGGTAGACAGATAGACAAATAGACAAATAGATAGACAAATATACATACACACAAACGGATAGATTAATAATAGATATGTAGATATATAGACCATTTGATAAATAGATTTATAGACAGAAAGATAGACATATTGATAGATATAATGATTGATTGATATATATATAGATAGATAGACTAGTAGATAGACTAATAGATAGACAGATCAATAGATAGATAAATAGATAGTTAATATATAGATAGACATAAAGATTGATAGATTGATAAAAAGATAGATATAAAGATAGATAGATAGCTTGACAGATTGATAGACATAATAATAGATAATTGATAGAGAGATAGATAAATAAATTAATATACAAAAAGATAGATTGATTGTTATAAAGACAAATAGATTGATTGATAGACAGATTGATAGTAAAATAGATAAACAGATAAATATATAGAAAGATAAAGATATATTTGATAGTTAGAAAGAGAGATAGATAGATTGAAAGATAGATAGATAGATACATAGATAGATAGAAAAAGATATATATATATATATTAGAAAACAGACAGATAGATTTAGACAAATATAAAGATAGAAAGATAAATAGATATATTGATGGACAGATTGATTGACAAATTGATAGATATATGATAGATTGATCGATAGACAAATATATAGATAGATGAATATGATTGATCAACAGATTCATAATAGATTTATATACAAATTTATAGACAAATATAAATAAAGATAGATAAACAAAAGATAGATGGATAGAAATACACATAGTTAGACAATTGATAGAC